>WTXH01000360.1:0-23768 GCA_022376555.1 Russula compacta
CATCGCTATCATCCTCTCCTCTCCTTTCCTTTAAAACATCCGCCCCAGCCCTGCCATCTCGCTCCAGCTCGCGTGTCACACGATCACTTGTCTCGCTCCGTCTACGTCGCAGTGCCCGTCCAAAGGGCCCTCACTGCATCCTATTCATGACTCCATCCTTCCTTTTCACCTCACAGCTTCGTACACCCTACCTCATTTCCTTTCATCTCTCTCCCCTTTTCCTTTCACTGTATTTCCTTCCCCAACTTCCAGGCACTGATTATACGGAGAGTTGCACTTGTGCCTTTGTCAGCGGGTTTACATCATCGAATCTTGATAGAGTTTGGCATTAGCTCTATCCCCTCTATCCCCCTTATGCGCTCCATGCCACCCCTTGCGGGACTTTGACTTGAAGGCACTGATGGGGCCAGAGTCACAATGACGGCCGAGTCAGACTCAGGGACCAATGGTGGACCCAGCCTGCTGGCACCGACGCACAATCCACGCACACGCACAAGGCATCGCAAAAGGCCGCACAGGTTAGATGACACATGATGGACCAAGGCACTCCACGGCGTCTTGACAAACTGCGGAATCACGATTCACGAGTTATCAAGTTGGTGTACTACCACAAGAATGGCAGGACATGCATTGCCTCATGAATGCGGCCATCTCGGCCATTTTCACATCATCATGGTGTTGATTCCCACTGTCTGTCGGCGAAAGATGACAGCGGGGTCAATTAAGAATATGTGTATAGGAATAATTTGTGCATGAGCGCTGGTCATGGCGCACACCCATGAGACGTAGACATACAAAAGTTCCCATGCCGAGTTGAGCTACGTGCCTGCATACAATGGACGCACGGGCTTGGCCTGGACGACAGAGTTGAGGGTGGATGCACTGTAATTACGAAGGGCTGACCCTACTACATCGCCGTGAGAGAAGCATCCATTCCTTTCTCCAGGAAAGAAAGTACAGTACATCCATTGTAACCAGTAACCCTTTGTACGTATTTCGTACGTAGCACGCTGGCTATGCCAGCTATATACAGATTAATTATGTCTATGACTATGAGCATCTACCGTCACAACTTTATTATGGAAAAATAACACCTTTACAGTCATGTTATCCGTGGTTAAATGTCATCCGATCTTCGTCCAGTGCTGATGCGAGATGGTGTCGCGCTGTTTCCAGAGTTCCCATCCATGAGCCTCGTCGCAGTCGGCTGTGGACTGTGTTCGTATTCTGCGGTGCCGGAGAAAAGCGCAGAGCTGGTAACGTGAACATGCTCTACCTCGGACTGGTCGGGACGGGTGAGAAGGAGAAGTTGGGGCCTGACGACCAGGGTCAGGAGGACATTGACAGCGCCTGAGAGGTTGAACATCGAGACACTGAAAAATGTAGCCGCCGATGAGGAAGATTTGTTACTGAATTCCAACCACCGTGATATGGAGACAGGGAGGATGATGAGGGAATACGCAACGGGATAACTAAATAATTCGTGAGCGAGGTTCACAATCCGAAGACTAGGGCTTACAGCAGCATTCCCAGCGCAGCTCTCCTCTGTGCGTATTCACCCCCTCGGTCCGGTCTGGAGGTGCGAAACTTGTACCATTTCTCTTCATCGACCGACAAGCGACCCTCCGCCCAGAAATACAGTGGGACATAAAGTATTAGTGAGGCGAAGAGTGCCACCCACAGCCAGGCGTATTCACCACCTATGCGTTCCCCTGTGTATTGGGGGCCGATCCAGCACCAATACTATGCGGATAATGTCAGTGGTGAGGGAAGGATGCGAAGGAACAGGGGTTGCAATAACACACGGGTGTCGGTGTTTCATAATTTTTATGAATGCCAGCGCCAATGCCAACCCAGAGGGCAATAAAGATCCAAACGAGGCTGACCAGGCAAAGGGCAAAGCCGCGTGCTCGCAGTCCTACTTGCCACATAACCGCCACGAACGTGTGGGTGGCAAGAATCTGGAAAGATGTGCATCAGTGGTCTCGGAGCCAAAGGCACAAGGATAAGTGACATACAAAAGTGATCAGGGCACTTCCCAGTTCACCAGTCTGCTGAATGATACCCTGTGCTGTGCAATAAGGACCCGTCGTGACGGTCCCATTATGAGCCCACCGGACATCGAGGATGCCACCGATGGCCTGCACAAAGTCGAATAAGAAAAGGGAGAACTGTCGTGCAAATTGAATGGGTCAAGGGCAGGGTGGCTAGGAAACTATTAGACAGACCATATAGATGTCAGCAGGCCACTGAAACAACTTCCAGTCGCCATTTGGGAGCATCCTCCTATACCATCGTAGATTCCACTATGCAAGATCTCGTCACCCAGACAGACGCGTGAGAGAGAGTCGGACGTACGCCAATCCAGATAAATATGCCAATCACAGAAGCACAACTGATGAGCGATGCTTCGACTAGCAGCTGTATGCGGGATGAGTTCAGGACGAGGATAGACGTGCTGGTGCTTACAGCCAAGCCGATACTCTGTCCACGTGTGAGATCGTAATTGTTATAAGAGGATGAGGGTGGCTGATACTGTCGTGCATCACAGACAGTCCGGTTGACACCGTCGAGTGCCGCCATCCTGTTATAGTGAATGGGAGTTGAAAAAATTGGATGAGAGGTGATTTCCGGTCTCAAAAAAAGAGGAATCCGGAAGTCGGGGGTTAAGGAGGAAAGAGGGACCGATCTTCATCCATTATAAGAGAGATCGCTCAAACAGCGCTGGGACAGTTGATTTTTTAACATTCGTACTTGGCGTGTTGTCAGTGTAAGGTGAAAGGTGACATTGGAGACGTCCGTAATCCGGGCCCCTCACGAGATTTCACACATGGACCTTAATCAGGAACCAATTCAGGAACCAACCAACACCTTCCTCGCCTTTCCCACGCCCTCCCCCCATTAAACCTTATGAGTCCTTCTGTAACTGGCCTTGGGTGAACATTCAACTGTCTGTGCCCATGTAAGTTCTGCAACTGGGCTAGAGTGTGATTGTCTTAACTGTACTATTATCACATGTGACCTTACCTTGTACAGGTCAGCCTTTTTTTGTATCTCCCCTTGTTTCCCTTCCTGACTCCCCTTTGTGCTGTTGATGGACCATCCCTTTGTTCCATATATCACCACTGCCCCATGTAGTACTTGTCCCCTTTGGGCCTTAGGCCACCATCTACTATAAGTAGGTAACTCCTTGCCCCAAGGACTGGCAAGTTGAGTCTCTTGTCAATACAATTACAAGTACTCCATCTCAACTCTAGAGTGGCCATTGCAATGTACTGCAACAGGTGGGAACTCTACTCCTCCTTTCATCTCTAACTACCTTCCAAGTCATAGCATGACTTTGGCTCTCTTTTTTGTTTGCATCTATTTGTCTCTGCTAAGAATCTTGGTGGTGACACCTTCTGTAACCAGCCTTGGGTGGACATTCAACTGTCTGTGCCCATGTAAGTTCTGGAACCAGCCAAAAGAGTTTGGAGCCCCTATCTATACTAGTATCACATGTGACCCTAGCTTGTACAGGTTGATCTTTTTTTGTTTGCTCCCTTGTCCCTTTTCTTGGTTTCCCCTTTGTACTGTTTCCAGGCTGTCCCATTGTTCTCAAAGTCAATCTTGCTAAGTATTGTCACACTAGGACATCATGTTATGGACTGCCAGACTATTTATGCTTACATCATTTTCTACTATATATAGTATTCACCTTCTCATGGACTGGCAGGGAGCCCTTTTCACATCCATCCCATACATTACCAAACCTCTATTACGCTTCACTGCCCTCCACTTTATGTCGTGTTGCCTCGGCTCATTACTAATACATTCAGACTAATATGCCACCATGTTCCGTAGTCTCACAGCCTCATGATGCCGCTTAAACATGTCATCTGGCCTCTTAGTCATATAGGCTTTGTAGGATGCCATCTGAATGCGTCATCACTTACTTAGTCATACATGCTTACTATCTTGTAGTCATATATGCTTAGTACGATGCTGTAGAGATGCATCATCCCTCTACTTAGTCATATATACTTACTGTACAGTAGCCACAGGGCCTATAAAAGCCCCCCAAAGCAAGACTCAAGCCTTAAGCTTAGTCTCTTGTATAATACAGGACTTCCAAGTTCATCCCTCGTGAACTTAAGCTTAAGAACCATCCGAACTACCCTCTTGCACCTTAGAAAGTACCCTAAGGCCTGCTAAATGACTTAGAGCTGCATTTGCTCTTCACTTGAAACTCCAATCAAACTCAGACAGAAAGATGCCGTCTTTCCCACCCGAAACCCAAACCCGAAGGCTGCTAGTAAAGGAACTCTAGCTGTCTATACGAACAAATTGCATACTATGACCTCTGTAATATGTGCCGCATACTACAACACACCAGTAGCAACCAGGAGACCACTCCTACAAGACACCAGAACCCCTTCCATTCACAACCTTAGCGTAAACACCAACGAACTAAGTGCAATACAAGATGTCATTGCACCTCCAGACATCACTTCGTAGAAGTGTGAACAGAACAGCCGGCGTTGCTACTCGCCATCCAGAACCCACAGCCATACAAGTTCTAAGGATAGAACTTCGAACCTCAAACCATACCAGAAACCCGACTTGGACAAGGCATCCAAAACTCCGAACCAAACTGAACCAAACCTGAACCCTCACACTACGACACGTGACGTCCTAGCATGACACATCATGTGTCTTAGTGTGAGGGTTTGGTTTTGGTTTTGGTTTGGTTCAGGATTGGATGCCTTGTCCAAGTCTGGTTTCTGATATGGGTTGGAGTTTGGAGTTCTGTCCTTAGAACTTGTATGGCTGTGGCTTCTGAGTGGTGTGTAGTGGCACCAGGTATTCTGTTATCACTTAGAGGAAGTGATGTCTGGAGGTGCAACTACATCTTGTATTGCACTTAGTTTGTTGGTGATTCACGAAGCTCATGGATGGAAGGGGTTCTGATGTCTGGTAGGAGTGGCTCCTGGTGCTACTGGTGTGTCATAGTATGCAGCACATATTACAGAGGTTGTAGTATGCAACTTGTTCATATAGAGGACTAGAGTTCCTTTACTAGTGGCCTTCATATAGACAGCTAGAGTTCCTTTACTAGCAGCCTTCGGGTTCAGGTTCTGGGTGGGAAAGACGGCGTCTTTCTGTCTGAGTTGTTCAGAGTTTCAAGTGAAGAGCAAATGTGGCATCATGAGGCTATGAGACTATGAAACATAGCAGCATATTAGTCTAAAAGTATTAGTAATGAGCCAAGGTAACATGATATAAAGTGGAGGGCAGTGGAGTGTAATAGAGGAGTGGTAATGTATGTGAGTGGATGTGGAAACAGCTCCCTGCCCATCCATGAGAATGCAACTACTATATATGGTAAAAAGTGAGGTAAGCAAAACTAGTCCAGCAGTCCATAACACCAGCACAGGGTAAGGTGGTGCCAGCAACATGGAGCATGGGACTTGGGGTGCATGCAGCAAGAGTGCACAGGAGGCAAAGCAGTAAGGGGCTGAGCAAGGCCAGAGCTCATGTTCAAAAGACAGGGAATCACAGGACTCTGTATTAAAGCAGCTCTTCTATTATACATTTAGTCAGTGTCTACAGGGTTTGAAAGAGCATGGGGGGAAAGGAATCAGAAACATGTTAGATGAAGCTGTTATGGTGGACAGTTGGGATGCTTTTGCTTACTAATCTTTTGTCCATATATGTATGTATTTCTCATGGTCCAGCCAGAGTTGTCATCACTTCCCCCACCCTACTTTACACACCCTCTATTATGCTCTTGCCACCCCAGACTGCTGTTGTGTTGCCTCAGCTACTTACTAAACTACTTACACTAATCTGCTGATAGTTTTTGTGGCCCTACTGCCACTGAAACACATCAATCACTGCTGGAAACTCTGCCTAAATACCTGTGTATAAATATGCTCTTAAAACTGGATCAAAGCCTTAAGCTTGGTCTCTTGTGAATCCTAGACTTCTCAGAGCAATCCCCTGAGTGATCTTAAACTTAAAGACCCTCCTCCCCTTTCCAGTTGCACCCTAAAACATACCATAGGGTCTGCTAAGCGACTTAGTGACATGTTTCACTTAATCTACCATATATAGTAAACTGAGTCCCAATTGGGAACTCTTCAAACTCTGACAATTACCTTAAGCACTCAGAAAGGCATTGCCTTTCATTGCTTCAGACAGACGAAGGTCACTGAGTAATGGACCTCTCAGTGCTCTATAGAACTGCCCCTCTGCACTAGCAACCCAGTACCAAGGAGCAGCTCCTTCCATTCACAAGCTTAGTGGCACACCAATGAACTAAGTGCAATACAAGGTGTATCAGCACTCTAGACATCACTTCCTTGACACCAACTAGACAATACAATTCTTGAGTATCCAAATTGACTCCTTCATGTCTAGACACCCTTCCACCTCTAGCAAACAGAGGACAAATACAGCCAGCACTGCCACTAACAACAGCCATTCTAACAAGGTGTCAGAACTCCACAGAAGATGACCAAGACAATGGTCACAGACACAGACATTAACAACATCCTACAGCAGAGGGATAGACCAGATGAACTAACTACCAGACAGAGAGAATAAGCAGCCAAGCGAGCTGCCAGACAGAAACATCGACAGACCAGCCATGCTCCATCCAGTGTGACAGAAGCAGTGGCATTGAAGTTGGGTGAAAGGTAAACAAAAATGGACAAGGTGGGGCATACCACATATGGGCTGTGTGATGGCTGAGACAAAGACCCTTCTACTCCAATCATGTTGTCCTGTGACAGTGCAAGGCTGACAAATGTGGGTGATATGGATGACATGGAGCCACTTGCCCTTTGTGTGAGTGGCCTCAAGATTGCTGGGGTGGTTGCCAGCAATGTGAGGCACAGGACTTGGGTGGTTCTGCACATGAGCACAAGGATAAAGAATGTTGAGACAGAACATCTGCATGGCTATGCCCAGACCAGACAGTCTCACGCTCAGGGGTTTGGTAGAACCAGCCCAGACATTACAAGGGGCACTTAATGCTCCAGGACAATTACAGACTTAGTGAGCACATGTTGGCACATGGACTGCATGGACACCTACGTACATATGATACCCTAGAACAATGTGATTATGCCCTTATGGCTAATCTAAGAACTCTCTTTTTGTTATCTGACCCAATTATTGTATGATTGAACTGTTTCAGATTGACACTTTACCTACTGTCTTTACAATCACATAGTTACATTCACATACAGACCTTTTAGCATGGTTCTACGCTTATGTGTACCCCTTCTGAGGGCTCAGGGTATGTGTGGACTCATCGGACTTGCCCAAATGTAGAATACAGTGTATATGCGATATTGTGGACACCTGTACTCACCCCCTAAGGGCTTATGGACATATGTAGACCATAGGGACTATAAATACACTCTTGGGAGTGAGCAAGACGTCTCATCTCCTACAGAGTTCTTTCTCTGTGTGAGCACCTCTCTTCAGCTGCACTTCATCAGGTTATGGGCCCTGTGCTCTAAAACTTACAACCACAACACAAAGTTCCATCGCTCACACCATTTCTAACAGTGAGTAAACATCTTTGTTTGCTGTATACTCCAACTAGCAGGATCCACTGAACCCATGGGGGTAAGCAACCTGGCTAGGTCTGTGCTGGGGTCTTAAGGACCTTGCATGAGGTGCATAATGGACCTAGGCATAGGTGACATGCACTAAACCCCCTCTAGCATTGCATGCTATACTACACATTACTGTATCTTAGTGTAGAGTGCCCTATGTGCTTAGGCAGGTCTGGGGAAGCCCAGACTGGCTATAGGCCTGGTGAATGGTTGGCTGTCTGCCCTTCAGTGGGAGTGGCTTTGGGTCTATCACAAGGTGGGGGTTAGTCACACCCCTAGTGCTTGGGCCTAGTTACAACTGTGCCATGCTACATAAATCAAGTAGACATACAGTAGTCTAGGCATGCAGGTCTGACTGGCATAAGTACCCATTGTGGCCTCTGTGGTGTGACACCCCACAGTCAGGATATCCATGCCCTAGCTACTTAGTCATGTGCCCAATCATCTTGGTGTTAATCAGAGACTCTGTGGACCCACTAGAGTGGCAGACATTTCATGTCTGTGTCCTCTTGGGAAGTGGCTGCTGGCTCATCCCTGACATGACTCCCCTGGAGCTGTGGGTAGTGCTTCAGCGGTATCAGGACTACTATAAAAAGCCTTACTATAACTACCTTACATAGAAGCACACGCAGAGGCAGGACACATTAGTGTTCTGGCCATATAGTACCACAGACAGGAGGCAGCCTTCTATTACACCTGTGTGCTAGCAGGGACTTGTGCTGACTGCTCCTCGGCATAGTCACACAAACATGTCCTCTCAACTCGCTACCCCTCTAACACAGTACAGGGCAATACACCCCTCTCACAGCCAGCTATATCAATGCATGTATTGAATGCCTTTCAATCCAGTTTTGCCATACTGTCAGGAGTTAAGCTCTCACAGTTTGATGATACTGGGTGGTCAGAATGGTCAGGCACCTTTGAGGTGATCATGACAATTTATGAAGTGGAAGACCACTTGTGTTTCCAGAGCTGCCCCACTGGCTCCAATGTAGATGAGTGGAGCAATATGCAATGCTGCCTCAAGGCGTACTTCCATCTTTACATGACTGTGGGAGTCTTCTCCCAGATCTCCAACAAATCCGCCTACCTAATGCTTAAAGACAGGTAGGACCAGCTCAAGAGGCTCTATGGTAGAGTCTCCAGGAGCACCACCATCTTCAATGACTGGATCATGCTCACACAAGCCCTGCTGGACAAGAACCAGCCAATGGGACCTCAGCTGTTATGGACTGCCAGACTATTTATGCTTACATCATTTTCTACTATATATAGTATTTGCTTTCTCATGGACTGGCAGGGAGCCCTTTCCACATCCATCCCTATACATTACCAAACCTCTATTATGCTTCACTGCCCTCCACTTTATGTCGTGTTGCCTCGGCTCATTACTAATATGTTCAGACTAATATGCCACCATGTTTCGTAGTCTCACAGCCTCATGATGCCACTTAAACGCATCATCCAGCCTCTTAGTCATATGGGCTTAGTAGGATGCCATCTGAACGCGTCATCACTTACTTAGTCATACATGCTTACTATCTTGTAGTCATATATGCTTAGTACAATGCTGTAGAGATGCATCATCCCTTTACTTAGTCATATGTACTTACTGTACAGTAGCCACAGGGCCTATAAAAGCCCCCCAAAGCAAGACTCAAGCCTTAAGCTTAGTCTCTTGTATAATACAGGACTTCCAAGTTCATCCCTTGTGAACTTAAGCTTAAAGAACCATCAGAACTCTCCTCTTGCACCTTAGAACGTACCCTAAGGCCTGCTAAATCAACTTAGAGCTGCATTTGCTCTTCACTTTGAAACTCTGAACAACTCAGACAGAAAGACGCCGTCTTTCCCACCCAGAACCTGAACCTGAAGGCTGCTAGTAAAGGAACTCTAGCTGTCTATACGAAGGCCACTAGTAAAGGAACTCTAGTCGTCTATACAAACAAGTCGCATACTACGACCTCTGTAATACGTGCCACATACTACGACACACCAGTAGCAACCAGGAGCCGCTCCTACAAGACACCAGAACCCCTTCCATTCACGACCTTAGCATGAACACCAATGAACTAAGTGCAATACAAGACATCATTGCACCTCCAGACAGCACTTCCTTGAAGTGATAACTGAACAGCTAGTGCCGCTACACGCCATTCAGAACCCCCAGCCATACAAGTTCTAAGGACAGAACTCTGAACCTCAAACCATACCAGAAACCTGACTTGGACAAGGCGTCCAAACTCTGAACCAAACCAAACCGAACTCGAACCCTCACACTAAGACACGTGATGTCCTAGCGTGACATCAGCTCACCAAGCTGAATGAGTCCCACATCAACCTTGCCAATGCAAAAATGGGTGTCACTGACACCCAATATTGTTTCATCATGCTCCATGCCCTCCCCAACTCTTATGAGGTTCTTACCTCAACCATCCTTGCTGCTGGCAACCCCACACTGCTTCAACCAGGCAAAATCATAGCCCACATCCAGAATGAAGAAGGTCATAGGTCTGGTGGCTCCACCTCCCTCAATGCAATTGCCCCAATTAAGGGGAAAGGCAAAGGCAAAAGCAGCTCTGGTAAAAAGGAGAAGCATGCTGATCTTGTTTGCCATTATTGTAACAAGAAAGGGCACATCAAGCCCAATTGCTGAAAGAAGAAAAAGGATGAGGCAGATGCCAAAAAGAAACAGGAGAGCAGCAGCAGCAGCAACAAGGCCATAAATAGTCATGTTGTAGACACAACTGCCTCCATTGAGGAGGTCAATGACATTGGTGTTTCCTTGTGCGCTGCAAGTAAATTGTGTTGGTTAATGGACAGTGGGGCTACCCATCATATCACTCCCCACCACTCTGACTTTGTCACTTATACACCAATCAAAGGGACCATATGTCTTAGTGACAAGCAGGGTAATGTAATTTTGCAGTTAGGTGTGGGAACCACTGTTTTCACAAGTCCACAGGGAGTACGGATCAGCCTAAAAGACGCTATATATGCACCTGACATAGGAAATTGTATCCTATCACTCAGATCCATTCTGGATAAAGGGGCTGCCATACCTTTCCACTTGTGTGGCTTTGACATTATTGTTGCAAACAAAGTCGTGGCTTCAGGATACCATGAAGGTCACCTATTCTGGGTTGACTCTGACACTGGGGCACTAAACATGCACCGTAGGGAGTCTATCACACTCCACACCTGGCATCAGCGCATGGGGCATATGTCCCATTGCATGCTAAAAGAGCATGGTCCCTCTGCCTTGCAAGGCATGGACTTCTATGGTGTCGACATGGCAATACCTACACTATGCCATGGTTGTGAGACAGGCAAATCCACTTGCAAACCCTTCCCATCCTCCTCTAAGAGGGTGACTCAAATTTTAGAATTAGTTCACTCAGACTTAGTGGGTCCTATGCAGACCAAGTCATTGCATGGCTCCTTCTACATGGCCACCTTATCGATGACTACACTAGCCTTGCAGTTGTCTACTTCCTAAAAACAAAAGACCAGTTCCTGGATGCACTGAAAAAATACATTAATTGGGCTACCACCCAAACATCCAAAACATTATGCATCCTACAGTCTGATAGAGGTGGCGAATACACAGGGGCTACAGTCCAAGCCTACATGAACAAGAAGGGTATTGAACACCAGTTAACAATGCCGGGTACACCCCAGCAGAATGGAAAGGCCAGCAGTTCAACTGCACCATTATGAATAAAGCAATGTCCATGCTTCACCAAGCTGGCTTGTCAAATGGCTTTTGGGAGCACGCTGTAAGCACCATGGTTCACATCTACAACGCACTCCCATCCATTCACTGGAGTGGAAGACCCCACATGAGCAATGGAACACTGGTCACGTTCTGGATGTCTCATACTTCTGCATCTTTGGATGCAAGGCATATATGCATGTGCCAGCTGACAAGCAATGGAAGCTTGATGCAAAAGCGCTGCCCATTGTCTTCATTGGGTACAAGGCCAGTAGTAAGGGATACCACCTCTGGGATAAAAGTACCCACTCCATTCAAGTGTCAAGGGATGTGACATTCAATGAGAGCAGCTTTCCCACTGTAGACAAAGAGACTGAGCCCTTGACACACCAAGGGCTCACTGCATCTCCTCCTCCTATCCCCATTCCTTTTATTCCAGCGAATGCAGAACCTAACACATCTGCACTGCCACTACCCCCATGTGCAGTGTCACCTACTTCCTCTTCTGAGGACAAAGACCAGGTTGATGATTTACTTGTACCTAAAGTAGAGTGGCCCACTACACCGCCCACCCAAGGCACTCTTCCCCTTCCACACCTATTGCTAAGTGCCCTTCTCCTTCCATACCACCGCCCTGCCCTTCTGCTTCATGAACCTATAAACAAGCAGAAGAGTCTCCACTGGGTCCTATGATTCTGGGGGATTTGCTGAGTGCTTTGTTGCTCCCAGGTGATCAGCGCATGTGCCAGTATTGAATCAAAGGTACTTCAATGAGGATAACACTGAGGCGCCTGGCACCCAGCAGCTAGGGCATATGGAATTGTTTGCTGTGGCTTATGTAGGAAGGGACCCAGTTACTTATGCCAAGGCTCTAAAGTCTAAAGCTGCTGATGAGTGGCAGCAGGCCTGTCAATATGAGATAGACGCCTTAGCTAAAAATGACACATGGGAGTTAGTTTGTAACTGGCCTGGGGTGATGGTTCAACACCATCACGCCCCTGTAAGTTGCGGAACCGGCCAACTAGAGTATTGTGACCCCGTTTCATGTCTGTGCCCTGTTTCATGTCGATCAGCCTGTGATTTCTTGAGTGACCTTTGCTATTGGTCGCTATTGTCCTCCATCGTGTTTCAAGTATAAATAGGTAGCACCGCCCCTTCAGGTCTTAGGCCTGCCCTCAAGTACTATGTACTATAAATAGGGGACTCATTACACCTGATAGAGGCAAGTTGAGTCTCTTGTCTCAATACTAGCAGTGTTCTACCTCATTGCAGGTGGCTACTGAGTCAAAGCTCAGCAAGTGGTAACCCAGGCATCGATATCGACTTGCAGGTCAACTTCCATTCTATAAGTCTTCTAGGACACTTCGAGTCCTAGTTTATCGACTTAGCGTGTCTACTGTTGCTGTCAAACCCTTGGCAGTGACATTAGACTCAACTTTCTTTCAATACGGCTAGCAGTTCAGAAGGGACACTGCAGACCACAACCCTCGACTGGGTAGACGCTGTTGGAGGCAGAAGGAACCACAGAGTTCGATACATCTCTAAAGAACATCCAGCCAATCCCACAGATTGGGACGTACAGATTATCGTTACAGCAAGAGGCAAAGCTCCGACCAATCCAAAGCTGGTGTGCATTCACACAACAGGTGGAAAGAAGTCCATTGGGACAGAGGACAATACACTCTAGGAGCGACAGTCCCACAGCTACACGAATATGACACAGAAGGATCAGAAGCTGATGAGCTTCTCGACGAAGAACTAGAAGAGCCTGAGGTCGTCTCAGATACCGAGTCAGACGAAGCAGTCAAAGAAATTGATGACGCCTTCAACAAGATCAAGATCACACCAGTAGAAGAAAAGGCACCAGCATTCCCCATCAGAACCCTCACTCCATTACAAGGACTACCCACCGACGCCATACCAGTGGGAGCTAGAATCCCCAGCATCTCACAAACCATGTCCACCCAAACCACTACAGCCACAGCCGTGGCCACCCAACCATCCACGACCACTCAAAGCGCACCACAACATATCCAGAACATCCTCAGACAGGTCCTTAAAAGGGCAGGGCCCCCGGGAGGGTCCAGCGGAGGACCAGGAGGGCCCGGAGGACCTGGAGGACCTGGGGGACCTGGAGGACCACCAGGACCAGACCCGAATGCACCGCAAGTGCCGGTGGCAGCAGCCGCCGATGTAAAAACCATGGGAGCACTTCCACAAGTTTTTATGGGAGACAGATTGAAAGCAGACGACTTCATCGAAGAAGTGAAAGGATACCTGCGCCTAAATGCAGATGTGGCAGGATACAACTCCCCGTTCAAGAAAATTGCCTTCACCCTCACCCTCATAAAAGGCAAAAATACGGCCCAATGGGTCAGAGACATGGGCGAATGGATTGACAGATTACACATGCCCCAAGACAACATCCCAGCACTCTGGGACCAATTCCTCTTGGAGTTTAGCCAACAATTCCAGGACACCCAGGCAGCCCAACGGGCCAGGAATGAGATCAGAGACTGTCAGATGAAGGGGTCTGACTACGACGAGTACATCACCAGGTTCGAAAGCCTGGCAAGAAAGGCCGGATACACACTGGGAAACGAGGAAACATATAACATCTTCCTCCAGGGAATCCCGGCTTCGCTCCTGCACGATACGCTCAAACCACCAATCCCCCTCAATTATCATGACCTCAAAGAGAAGGTCAAGACCATCGCGCAAGGGAAAACCATCATAGATGGTATCCTAAAGAAGACCTTGGGAGCGCAGTCGCCATTCCAACGATTCAACAATCCACCCAGACCACCACCATTCCAACAAAGGAACTGGCAACCCAGATATAATCAGGGGAACCGCCCCCAGTACAATTCAACAAACGCACCACCATCCATGAACAACACCCCACTGCCGATGGACCTGTCTAGAGGTTGCACCCCTAACAACTGGAGAGGACGAGGAAACTGGAGACAAAGGACCGGACCTCCTGCAAGGGGGAATGTGTCAGCCCCGGGATACAAAGCAATGCGATGCTTCAACTGCGGAAGGGAAGGACATTTCACCCGCAATTGCCCAGAAAGGCGGCAACAACCAAGAAACCCATACAGACAAGGCCCCAGACAGGCCAACCTCATCGACTTCCAAGAAGAGGAAGAATAAGACTATCAAATGGCAGAGCCATCGGAGGGAACCTCAGTGGCTACCATGCGAGCACAGCTAGAGGGAATGTCCCTCGATGACCAGATCAAACTGGCCAAAGAGATGGGAGTTGCACAGGATTTTCCCTCTGCCTAATCAGATCGGCCCTGCTTAGGCAGATCCATAGTGAGAACATGTATATATCAGCAAGAAATCCATGACAGTTCGCTTCTATGCACGATCGATCGCAAAAAGAGCTGAAGGAGTAGCCCTCATAGATTCAGGGGCTACTGAAAATTTCATGAGCCTAGACTACGCCAGGTGGCTACGGCTCCCCATCAAACGACTAATAAACCCAAGGCCGCTGTTCAATGTCGATGGAATGGAAAATAAAAGTGGAGCCCTCAAATATTATACCGATCTACAGTTCAGGACGGGAACGCAGACTACAACCAGAGGTTCTTCCTCTCTGATCTAGGGGACCACAAGGCTATCTTCGGGTACCATGGTTCACCTCCATCCAACCAAAGATTGATTGGAAAAGAGGATGGATTGATTTCACCCACCTCCCCATCGTCCTCTCAGCCCGAATGCCGCAAAGGCAAGATACATACCCGAACCCAGAACATACCACGGCCAGTCAGGAAGAGAACCGACACATACCTCCTAGGAAGGGTGACGATAGGAGGTGTCACAGACAACCCAGAACTAAACAACGCTATACCAACTGAATATAGACGTCATAGGAAAGTCTTCAGTGAGGAAGAATCGCAACGAATGCCCAGCTCAACCATATGGGACCACGCCATCGAACTGCTACCAGGGGCACCCGACACCATGCCAGGACGACTGCTACCCCTCACGCAGGAAGAAAAAGCCGAAATGCACAAATTTGTCCAAGAACATCTAAAGAGGGGAACCATTCGCGTATCAAAATCGCCATACGCGGCCAACTTCTTCTTTGTGAAGAAGAAGGACGGGAAGTTAAGACCGGTACAGGATTACCGGCCTGTCAACAAGTGGACAAAGAGAAACAGGAACGTCTCACCTCTCATCCCGCAAGTCGTGGATCGACTCAGCGGATGTACCAAATTCACAGTGGTAGACGTACGATGGGGATACAACAACATCAGAATCAAAGAAGGAGACGAGTGGAAAGCCGCCTTCCTCACACATGAGGGATATTGAACCTACGGTCATGTTCTTCGGCCTCACCAACTCTCCGGCAACCTTCCAGATGATGATGAATGCCATATTCCGACAAGAAGTAGGAGAAGGCTGGCTTTCTGTCTACATGGATGATATCGCCATTCATACAGCCAAACTACCCATGAAACGGAAGAACAACACACGGCTAGACACCGAGAATACGTCCACCGAATGTTGGACAAGCTAGAGCAAAACGATCTCTACCTCAAACCCGAAAAGTGCCAATTCGAGAAAGAGGAGATCGAATACCTAGGAGTCATCGTAGGAAAAGGACACCTCAGAATGAGCCCTAAGAAGTTGCAGGGAATCGCAGATTGGTCCCCACCAAAAAGCCCCACCGAAGTCAGGAGCTTCCTGGGGTTCACAGGCTATTACCGCTACTTCTCCCAAACTACTCAAAAATCGCACGACCCCTACTAGAACTAACGAAGAAGACCACACCGTGGCACTGGGGAGAAACGCAAATGAGGGCGTTCGAAGAACTAAAAACCAGAATGTGTGGCAGCCCGGTGCTGATCCAACCAGATGTCGAGAAACAGTTCACACTCCACGTCGACGCATCAGCATACGGCGTAGGCACCGTACTCTCGCAGGAGGGACAGCACAACCTCACACCAACATTGGCCCAACACACAAACCATGCTACACCCAGTGGCGTACTACTCGGCGACATTCACACCCACAGAACGAAACTACGACATCTACGAACGAGAACTGTTAGCCGTCATGAAGCACTCGCCCACTGGAGGCACTACTTAGGATGGACAAAACAACCATTCATAATCCGCACCACCACGCCAACCTCCAATATTGGAAGTCGCCAAGAAACCTAAATCGACGAACCGCTCAATGGCATGCTGACCTCCAAGAATACGACTACATCCTGGAATACATCCCAGGAAAAACGAACGGTGCAGCAGATGCGCTGTCAAGCCAGCAAATGTGGATCATGGTGAAGATGATAATAAAAACGTCACAATCATCCCATCCCACAGAATCCGAGCAGCACAAATGATTCAAGGAAAGACTATAGTGCCAAACCTCAAAGAACTCAGACGAGCCATCGTCAGAAATGCCCATGACACACCCACATCTGGCCACCCAGGAAGAGATGAGACCCTACGAAAGGTACAAGAATGGTACTGGTGGCCAGGAATGAAAGAATGGATCGCAGACTACGTTAGAGGATGCGCAACATGCCAGCAAGCCAAATACTGACACATCGGCCTCATGTTCCCCTTTATTGAATCCCCTCTATGCCAGGCACACTGCCCTTCGAACTATAGCCATGGACCTGATCACCGGGCTACCACCAAAGCGAGGACTGGATGCAATCCTTACCATCGTAGACCATGGATGTTCTCGCACCGCCCTGTTTCTTCCCTGTTCCACAAGCATTACGGGACCGGGGATCGCTCAACTCTACCTGGACCACCTCTACCCATGGTATGGACTACCAAAGAAGATCATCAGTGAAAGGGACCCGCGATTCATGTCAAGCTTCAGAAAAGCGCTCACAAAGAGGCTTGGGATACAACAAAACCTATCCACCGCAGCCCATCCTCAAACCGATGGATTATCGAACGAAAGAATCAATGGATAGAACAATACCTGCAACTGGTGACGAGTGGGCAACCAGACGATTGGACAGAATGGGTCGCAGTCGCAACGGCAGTACACAACAACCGGAAAAACAGCACCACCGGGCTATCGCCCAATCAAATCCTCATTGGCTATGAACCGACACTGGGGCCCGGAGATCTGGGAATCTGGACTAACAATGAAGCGGTTGAGCAATGAACGCGGTGAATGGAGGAAGCGCAGAGCAAGCAATCAAGGCCATCAATAGAAAGGCGGCCGAAACACCACCGGGACAATACAAAGCCGGGGACCACGTATGGCTGGAAGGGACCCACCTAACGCTCCGGCATCAAGGGTCCAAATTAAACCCAAAGAGGTATGGCCCTTTCAAAGTCCTCAAAGAAGTATCCCCGGTCGCATTCCTGCTCCAACTCCCCACCTCATGGATGATCCACCCAGTATTCCACGCCTCCCTTCTTACCCCGTATAGGGAAAGGACACCACGGGCCCAATTACGCTAGCCTCCCCCTGATCTGATTGACGGTGAAGAACAATACGAAGTGGAGCAAATCAGAAACCATCGCCATCAAGGGCGATCAAGAAGCTCCAGTATCTCATAAAGTGGCGGGGCTACCCTGAAAGTGACAACACCTGGGAACCAGCTGACCAGGTGTACGCCCCGGATCTCCTTCAGGAGTATCACAAACGCCGCCCTTGAAAGATATAAAAGGGAAGCAGAAACCCCCGGCAAAGTATCAGTCACACGTCTTCCACTCTCAAAACACCATCGCTTCACATGTCCTCCCCGCTCCAGTCCCAGTTCCACCCCCTTCCTCACACATCAGGTCGAGGCGATTGGCAGACCTCCCACCGCAACACCAGCACCGAACACCCCTCTACCACGCCGCCTCCCGCTCCATCCGTCTCCCTGGCGCCTTCCCCGACTTGGAGACCAACGCCTTCTGGGAAGGCCCTCTCTCTCCCGGAACCGTCCGATCCTCCTCGACGGATATGAGGACTTGGGCCAGTCCAGCTTCGACAGCTGGCCTCAGGTCTCGCCTCCACCCTCCAACAGCGCGAGGCCCTCTTCCAAGATGAGGCAAGATGCCTCAAAAGACAATTCGAAGAGGTCAACAAAGACAACCGCGAGCTTAAGGCGCGATCCAGCAAATCGACAGGGAGCCCCTGCTGTGCCCTGACGGGTACGTCGAAAACGAGGGGAGGCTCCCAGAGTTTACCATCACCACCCCAGACGGTGAGAAACCCGCCGTTTTTATCAAGCAGCTGGACGACGGATGGGTGGCCGGGCTGGCGGCCAACGCGACGGGCGACCATGACGCCCAAATCATCGATCTCTATGCCGCCCTGAATTCGATGACTTCCCTTTGTCGCCACTCCGGCATGGTTCCGCGCCTCTCTGGGGAACCAAATCGACTACACCCACTCCGGGAGGCCATCATCGACCTGGATGACTGGCCTCTCCTCGCGAGTCATGATACCGAGTCCTGGATGTGAGGTGACACGCTGCGCGCTGAGCTACGCCTGGCTCAAGGAATCTGGCAGCGTCTGAGGCCACCAAGCAGGCCTCCGAAGATCGACTTGTCAGCCAGGGCAGGGAAAAAGGTCCCGCAAGTGGGAGTCGAGCAGTTCTGGCGCAGCTGGGCAGACGTCAGCATGGAGGAAAACAGGATGAGGGCATCCTGTCTAGCAGGGAGTGGTGTAACGGCCTGGGGTGATGGTTCAACACCATCGCGCCCCTGTAAGTTGCGGAACCGGCCAACTAGAGTATTGTGACCCCGTTTCATGTCTGTGCCCTGTTTCATGTCGATCAGCCTGTGATTTCTTGAGTGACCTTTGCTATTGGTCGCTATTGTCCTCTGTCATGTTTCAAGTATAAATAGGTAGCACCACCCTTCAGGTCTTAGGCCTGCCCTCAAGTACTATGTACTATAAATAGGGGACTCATTACGCCTGGTAGAGGCAAGTTGAGTCTCTTGTCTCAATACTAGCAGTGTTCTACCTCATTG
The DNA here is from genome assembly GCA_022376555.1 of Russula compacta. Lineage (NCBI taxonomy): Eukaryota > Fungi > Basidiomycota > Agaricomycetes > Russulales > Russulaceae > Russula > Russula compacta. The sequence goes on from WTXH01000360.1 coordinate 19,278, forward strand.
CGGGTGGCTACTGAGTCGAAGCTCAGCAAGCGGTAACCCAGGCATCGATATTGACTTGCAGGTCGACTTCCATTCTATAAGTCTTCTAGGACACTTTGAGTCCTAGTTTATCGACTTAGCGTGTCTACTGTTGCTGTCAAACCCTTGGCGGTGACATAGTTGATCTCCTGGTGGGCCACAAAGCAGTAAAATCGAAATGGGTATTCAAGTTGAAAGCCAATGGCCACTTCTGCGCCCAGCTAGTGGTGAAGGGATTTATGCAGATCCCTGGTATTGATTATGACAAAACCTTCTCCCCTGTCACATACTCCTCCTAGCGTTAGCTGTGCTAGAAGACTGGCACATACACCAGATGGATGTCAAATTGGCATTCCTCAATGGCATGCTTGATGAGGAGATCTACATGGAGCAACCACAGGGTCTTGTTGTTGCTGGAAAGGAGAATAAAGTATGCAGATTAAAAAAGTCAATTTATGGTCTCAAACAAGCCTCCCACACATGGAACTTGCAATTCCATGGATTCCTTTTGGAACTTGGCTTTAAGCAGATGTTCTCTGATGCCAGAGTCTATATTTACATGATGTCTTCATCATGGGGGGAGGATTCATCTCTGCTGATTGTCATTCTTTATGTTGATGACATCACTATTATGGGTGCTTCTATAGAAGCTGTCAAGCGTCTAAAAGTAGATCTACAGAAGTGTTATGGAATGTCAGACCTTGGGGAAATAAAGTCCTATCTGGTGATTTGAATCACCCATGACAGGTTATGTAACCACATCGAGATTGACCAGTCTGGTTATGTACATGATGTACTAGAATGCTTTGGCATGTCAGATGTGAACCCACATAATACCCCACTACCAGCTGGTGCAGATGTGCACCTGGTCAAAAACACTGAACAGGCCTCCCTTGCAGAGATTAAACACTACCAAAGCCTCATAGGCAGCCTGCTTTATGTACAAATTGGCACTCATCTGGACATTTCCTTTGCTGTATCACGTTTGGCCCAGTATGCAGCAAACCCTTCTAAACAACATCTACACCTTGCCCAATATGTTCTGTCCTACCTTGTGGGAACTGTGGACATGCACTTGTGCTATGATGGGGCCAATGGCAATGGCCTTCATGGCTATTCTGACTCCTCTATGGGAGACCATACAGAGGATTGCCACTCCACCTCTGGTTATGTATTCTTGCTTGCTAATGGCACAATTTCCTGGTCATCCCATAAACAAAAGACCATCACCCAAAGCACATCTGAGGCAGAGTACATGGCCCTGGCTGATGCAGCCAACCAAGCTGTCTGGTACCAAGGTTTCTTGAAGGAACTTGGGTACACCATTGAGGACCCTGTCCCTCTTCATGGTGACAACAAAAGCACAGTAGACCTTGTGCAGAACCCAGTCACTGGTCATTGATCCAAGCACATTGACATTAAGCATCATGTCATTTGCAAGTACATAGTGGATGGTCAAATTTCTCTGATACATACACCTACAGAAGAAATGGTTGCAGACAGCTTCACCAAGTCGCTCTTGTGCACCCTCCTTCTGTGCTTCAATCCCAACATGGGTCTTTGTGCTTCATAATTGTTGGATCACAGGGGAATGTTGAGATGGAATGTCTGCACAGCTATGCCCAGACCAGACAGTCTCACACTCAGGGGTTCAGTAGAACCAGCCTGGACATTACAAGGGGCACTTAATGCTCCAGGACAATTACAGACTTAGTGAGCACATGTTGGCACATGGACTGCATAGACACCTATGTATGTATGATACCCTAGAACAATGTGATTATGCCCTAATGGCTAATCTAAGAACTCTTTTTTGTTATCTGACCCAATTATTGTATGATCAAACTGTTTCAGATTGACACTTTACCTACTGTCTTTACAATCATGTAGTTACATTCACATACAGACCTTTTAGCATGGTTCTACGCTTATGTGTACCCCTTCTGAGGGCTCAGGGTATGTGCAGACTCATCAGACTTGCCCAAATGTAGAATACAGTGTATATGCGATATTGTGGACACCTGTACTCACCCCCCAAGGGCTTATGGACATATGTAGACCATAGGGACTATAAATACACCCTTGGGAGTGAGCAAGACATCTCATCTCCTACAGAGTCAATCCTCTGTGTGAACACCTCTCTTCAGCTGCACTTCATCAAAGAAAACATAAAAGTACTCACCACCCATGTGCTGGCAGGCATGGGGAGGTGCTGGCAGGTGCATGCAGGCAGGTAAAAGTGGGCATGCATAGGCAGGTGAAGGTGGGACAAGGACATGCACAGGAGGAGTGAGCAAGTGAGTGAGATAGGAGAGGGTGGTAAGTCATGAAAGGAGTCCATTGAGCCCTTTTGCATGGGTGCTGCAATGTGAACCAAGCAAGACAAGGGCTCACATTTGACATGTGAACCAATACAGAGAGGTTGAGGTGGACACAGAAACTTGGGTGAGGAGGCAGGACTGGAAGCCAGGGATGAAAGAGAAAGGAAGGAGAAGAGAATAAACACATCAGCCCATTCTCAGACAGTGTGGACCAGCACATTCTGAGCATAGGGTAAGGACATTCCTTACAGCAGGTGCAGGTGGGCAAGTGCAGGTGGGCAAGGGCTGGAAATTGTGGGGAGGCATGGGCATGAACATAGGTGGCAAAAAGGGTGTTTGTTTGAGGGAAAGTAGGGAGGCTCTGACTGGCTAGCCATCACCTACAGCAACCTGACAGGCTACCAGTGGTAGCTGTGGCAACACTAATGTTGAGTATACTATATATGAATATCATCCCATCTGTCCTGTACATCAGCTTCATCATCATGATCTACTTCTTTTAAGTCCATTAGACAGATGTGCATTTGCTTTTCTTTGATGATCCCAGCATTGATCCATTCATCAATGCAAATGAAAGCATGGACCATCTGGACATTCAGACAGTTCTGCAAGTATGACAAAACAACCTGGCCATGTGAAAACACAAGACACACTCTACATCAAGAGTTGTGGCTTAAAAATACATTAGATATGCATAAAAGTAAGGAATTGATGAAAGACATACATGGTATAGACAGATAATCAGAGGCCATGGCTGTAAGCCTTGGATACATGTTGTGGTGCTCTCTCCACCATTTCAGGGGATCTGTCATGGTGGACTATTGGGACGCTTACGCTTACTAATATTCTTGCCTTATATGTACATATTTCCCACAGCTCAGCTGGAGTCGTCACCACTTCCCCCTCCCTACCTTACCCTACTGTTATTACACTCCTGCCGATCCCTTCTGCTGTTGTGTTGCCTCGGCTCATTACTAAACTACTTACACTAATATGCCGACGAGTTTCATGGCCTTACTGCCGCTGAAACACGTCATAGACTGCCGATGACTCCGCCTAAATAGTTATGTATAAATATGCTCATAGAAGGGGACCAAAAGCCTTAAGCTTGGTCTCTTGTGAATCCTAGACATTCTCAGAGCAATCCTCTGAGTGATCCGAAGCTTCCCAGCCCCTTTTCCCTCCCACTTGCACCCTAGAACATACCCTAGGGTCTGCTAAGCGACTTAGTGACGTGTTTCACTTAATCTACCATATATAGTAAACCGAGTCCTGATTGGGAACTCTTCGAACCCCGACACATACGTTAAGTGCTCAGAAAGGCATTGCCTTTCTTTGCTCCAGACAGACGAAGGTCACTGAGTAACGGACTTCTCAGTGCTCTATAGAATCCCCCTATCTGCACCAGAAACCCAGCAGGAAGGAGCAGCTCCTTCCATTCACGACCTTAGTGGCATACCAACGAACTAAGTGCAATACAAGGCGTATCAGCACTCCAGACATCCCTTCCTTTGGATACAGTATCCAAATCGACTCCTTCGCATCTAGATCCCCTTCCTCCTTCAGGAGATAGGGAATGACAGCAGCCAGCACCGCCACTACCCACAGCCATTCTAACAAGGTGTTAGAACTCCACAGAAGACGACCAAGACGACGGTCACCGACGCAGATATCATCCTACACATACAACAGAAAGACAGAGACAGGCCAGACGCCCTACCCCTCATAGCAATAGAACAAACAGCCAAGGGGCTGCCAGACAGAAACATCGACAGAACCGCCACACTCCGTCCAGTGTGACATTAGACCAAGCTTATCAGTCAACACGGAAGAATTCCGAAGAGAACCACTTGTCTACCCAAAGGCTTGGGAAGGAAGCACAAGGGTTCGCATCGAACGAAGAACAGAACCAAATCTCCCAGAGTACATCACAGGACCAAATATCTACTGGACAGTCCAAGGAACATATTGAGGATACATGTCACGCTGGACGGAGCGTGGCGGTTCTGTTGATGTTTCTGTCTGGCAGCCTCCTTGGCTGCTCGTTCTATTGCTATGAGGGGTAGGGCTTCTGGCCTGTCTCTGTCCTTCTGTTGTAAGTGTAGGATGATATCTGCGTCAGTGACCGTCGTCTTGGTCGTCTTCTGTGGAG
>WTXH01000361.1:0-23690 GCA_022376555.1 Russula compacta
GCCAGGAGCACCCGACACCATGCCAGGACGACTACTGCCCCTCACACAAGAAGAAAAAGCCAAGATGCACAAATTCATCCAAGAACACCTGAAAAGGGGAACTATCCGCATCTCGAAATCGCCCTATGCAGCTAACTTCTTCTTTGTGAAGAAAAAGGATGGAAAACTGAGGCCGGTTGTCATGGTGGACTATTGGGACGCTTACGCTTACTAATATACTTGCCTTATACATACATATTTCCCACAGCTCGGCCGGAGTCATCACCACTTCCCCCTCCTTACCTTACCATACCGCTATTACACTCCTGCCGATCCCTTCTGCTGTTGTGTTGCCTCGGCTCATTACTAGATTACTTACACTAATATGCCGACGAGTTTCGTGGCCTTACTGCCGCTGAAACGCGTCATAGACTGCCGATGACTCCACCTAGATACTTGTGTATAAATACGCTCATAGAAGGGGACCAAAGCCTTAAGCTTGGTCTCTTGTGAATCCTAGACATTCTCAGAGCAACCCTCCGAGTGATCTGAAGCTTCCCTGCCCCGTTTCCCTTCCACTTGCGCCCTAGAACTTACCCTAGGGTCTGCCAAGCGACTTAGTGACGCGTTTCACTTAATCTACCATATATAGTAAACCGAGTCCCGATTGGGAACTCTTCGAACTCCGACACATACGTTAAGCGCTCAGAAAGGCGTTGCCTTTCTTCGCTTCAAACAGACGAAGGTCACTGAGTAACGGACCTCTCAGTGCTCTATAGAACTACCCTATCTGCACCAGAATCCCCAGCAGGAAGGAGCCGCTCCTTCCATTCACGACCTTAGTGGCATACCAACGAACTAAGTGCAATACAAGGCGTATCAGCACTTCAGACATCCCTTCCTTTGGACACTCATCTTGAGTATCCAAATCGACTCCTTCGCATCTAGATCCCCTTCCTCCTTCAGGAGATAGGGAACGACAGCAGCCAGCACCGCCACTACCCACAGCCGTTCTAACAAGGCGTTAGAACTCCACAGAAGACGACCAAGACGACGGTCACCGACGCAGATATCATCCTACACTTACAACAGAAGGACAGAGACAGGCCAGACGCCCTACCCCTCATAGCAATAGAACGAACAGCCAAGGAGGCTGCCAGACAGAAACATCGACAGAACCGCCACGCTCCGTCCCGCGTGACATTAGACCAAGCTTATCAGTCAACACGGAAGAATTCCGAAGAGAACCACTTGTCTACCCAAAAGCTTGGGAAGGAAGCACAAGGGTTCGCATCGAAAGAAGAACAGAACCAAACCTCCCAGAGTACATCACCGGACCAAATATCTATTGGACAGTCCAAGGAACATATCGAGGATACACCCTTGACGTCCCCAGCGAAAATACTAGTGCAATCAGAAGATACCCAGTTGAATTCATCAGTGGATACTGGTACACCCTTACCAGAGACGAAAACGGTGTTCTTTGGGCATACGACCAAGACCGAATTGAACACGGAGGAGCAGGAACAGGATACCCACCAGTAGACGATCCCTACCACCCCAATTACCAGGCCCAGAGAGTCACATTAACCCCGGCAGTAGCTCCAGCAGAACTAGAAGCCACAGCGCCAGAAACACACACCCCTCGCACACATTCCACCGACCTCCACTCCCCTAGAGAACCACGAAGGGAAGCACAAGATTCCTCCGAAGAAGGAAGCGGAACCGAACATACAACCAGTGAAGGATCTGAAGACAGACCTCACACACCAGAAGAAGCCGACCCCCCTACATACCACGAAGTAACCCCAGCACACCACGAGCAAATCGAAGCTCCACAACCCCCAGAACAAGAACCACCCCTCCCAGAAGACGTTGAACACCTAGAAGAACAAGTTAACCTTCTAGCCATCTATCACATCGGGCCACAAATCCAAATAACCCCAGCAGACCAACAACCAGACCCACCACCGCCACAACCGCCCATACAAGTCTTTATGGCCAACGTACCACCTCAACAACCTCAACAACCTCAACCACCCGCAGGAGGACCACCCCCAGGTCCACAACAAGCAGGAGCACAAGCTGCCCATCCACCCGGCAATGGCAAGTGGAATGGCACACCACCAGACATATACACAGGAGACAGAAGTCGAAGCGACAAGTTCCTGAAAGAATTCAAACTCTACAGGCTGCTCAATGAAGACAATGAAACAATGAACATCCCATACAAGCGAGCAGCCTTAGCTTTGTCCTACATCAGAGGACCCCTAGTCGATGATTGGGTCTACCAACGAGTCGATCACCTCAGTAATCAGCTCCACACCAACAATGTACCTATGCAAGACGAAGTCCACTGGGCCGAATTCGAAACAGCTTTTACTGCTGCTTTCACCGATATCCACAAAGTTACCAAAGCCACCACCATGCTTCAACAACTCAGAATGAAACAAGGAGACCTAGATGGATATATAGCTCAGTTCAGAAACCTAGCCACTAAAGCTGGATATGCCCTTGACGCTCCAGGAACACTACAAATGTTCTTACAAGGACTACCCTCCGGCTTAGGGCGACGAACGCTCAGAATGCACCCTGGACTAACCACCTTTGATGAATATGTCCAGGCGGTCCAGAAAGAATCCAAAGTACAGGAGCAAGAAAACCTGATCTTTGGAGAAGGGAAATGGCCTATGCCAAACTGGGGACCTAAAAGACCACCACCCCGCCATGCTGCCACACCCCCTAAACCCCAGTTCACCCAAAGACGCCCTTACACCAATGGTACTCCTATGCAAGTAGATACCATCAGGAAAGCAGACACAGACGAAGCCAAGAAGAAACACAGAGAAGAAGGACGATGCTTCGAATGTAGCAAACAAGGACACATGGCCAAGAACTGTCCTACCAAGAAAAGGCCACCCCAGAAACCATCTTACATCAAGATGGTCCAAAGCAACGAAGAATACTATGAAGAAGAAGAAGACGACGAAATGGAAGAAGCCGAAGAAGAATCTCAGGAAGTGGACGAGATTGAAGATATGGTCAATAGAATGGTCACCTTCTCCGACGACAAGAAGGTGCAATGGATGAATGCGATGCAAGCCAAAGGAGTGGATTTTTCGACCGCCTGAATGACACGGCCATCATTCGGGCACTGTTCACAAATAACGTATTTGTACCCAAGATTCGATCAGTACAAACTCAAATAATACTACGTTTACGGAACAGAAGGGCCGATGCAACAGCACTGGTGGACAGCGGAGCCACCGAAAATTTCATCCACCACAAACTCATAAAGAAATTCCAAATCCCCACAATACCTCTCCAGAAACCAAGAATCGCCAGGAACGTTGATGGAACCATCAATCAAGCTGGAAAGATTACTGACAAAGTAGAACTTGAAATTCGACATCAAGGAATCACAAAAAAATTCCCCTTCTTTGTCACCAACTTAGGACTTGACAACATCGTCTTAGGATATCCGTTCCTAGCCACTAATGAACCAAAGATAGATTGGAAGAAAGGAACCGTTGAAGGAAGCATTGTGGCATCTACCATGGATGCCCACAAATGGAAGGTGCTTTCCCAAATCCGGAAAACCACCACCTCCACACAATTAGCGATACAGGAAGCTGAAAAGAAAGACAAGAAAACCTGGGATCAAATAGTACCAGAAAAATACCACCCATTCAAGAAAGTCTTCAGTGAAGAAGCCTCCAAGCGAATCCCAGAATCAAAACCTTGGGACCATGCTATAGATCTAAAACCAGACGCTCCATCATCATTTGACTGTAAAGTCTACCCCCTTTCACCCAAAGAACAAGAAGCATTGGAAGAATTCTTAAAAGAACACCAAGAAAAGAAATACATTGAACCTTCCAAATCACCATATGCCTCCCCTTTCTTCTTTGTCAAAAAGAAGGATGGAAAACTGCGACCAGTCCAGGACTACAGAAAGCTCAACGAATGGACGATCCCAAACAACTACCCCCTACCTTTGATTAGAGACCTAATACCCCGACTTGCAGGGAAGAAACACTTCACCAAGTTCGATGTACGTTGGGGGTACAATAACATCCTCATCCGACCAGAAGATCAACATAAAGCAGCCTTTAAAACAAACCGAGGCTTCTTCCAACCAAAAGTAATGTACTTTGGAATGAGGAATGCCCCCGCCACCTTCCAAAGCATGATGGACTTCATCTTCAGAGATCAACTAGCCAAAGGGAATGTGTTCATCTACATGGATGACATCCTCATCGCCACCGATGGAACTTGGGAAGACCACTATAAAGAAGTAATCGAGGTCCTAAAAGTATTACAAGAAAATGACCTCTATCTCAAACCAGAAAAGTGCGACTTCCACAAAACAGAAGTGGAATATCTAGGAATGCTAGTAGGAAGCGGACGCGTCAAAATGGATCCAGTCAAAGTCAAAGGAATCACAGATTGGCCCATCCCTACGACAGTCAAAGAACTTAGGGCCTTCCTAGGCTTTGGAAATTTCTACAAAGACTTCATTGATCATTATTCCCTAATTGCGCGACCACTTCATGAACTGACAAAGAAAAGCAAGAAATGGGAATGGAGTCAAAAAGCCGATGAAGCATTCAAATACCTCAAGAATAAATTCACATCCTATCCCATCCTCAGGAATGCTGATCAAACCAAACCATTTACACTAGACACAGATGCATCGGACTATGCCATTGGAGCCACCCTAACACAGGAATTTGAAGATGGACAACACCCAGTTGCGTTCTTTTCAAAGTCACTCAATCAAGCGGAACGCAACTATGACATCTATGATAGAGAACTGCTGGCAATAGTATCAGCAGTTAAATTCTTCAAACACTTCCTTCTGGGAGCAAGGCATCAAATCAAAGTACGCTCGGACCATGACAACCTGAAATATTTCCGAGCGGCGCGAAAAGTAACACCCAGACAAGCAAGATGGATGAACTACTTGGCAGACTATGACTTCATCATCCATCACTTTCCAGGAAAACAAAATACCATTGCAGACCTTCTATCACGAAGAAAAGACCTTGAAGAGGGGGTAAATGATGAACAAACTACCATCCTCCCCGACAACCTATTCATTCGAACTCTTTACCTCCCAAATGACAACCAAAAGCGACAACAAACCCTCAAAGAAATACATGATGCACCCACAGGTGGCCACCCAGGGATCTCAAACACCTGGGACCTAGTCAAAAGACGTTACCATGGCCCCAAACTTCGAGAATTTGTCGAAAAATACGTCAAAGGATGCGCCAAATGCCAAGAAAATAAAACTATCCGAACCGCAAAAGCCCCCTTACATCACTTCGACACCCCAGTAGAAGAAGGACCTTTCCAATATGTGTCCATGGACTTCATAACAGAATTACCAAAGTCCAAAGGATATGACACCATCCTCACCATCGTGGATCAAGGATGTTCCAAAGCCGTCAAATTCTTACCCTGTAACAAGGAAATCACCGGAGAAGGAGTGGCACAGCTGTACCTTCAGCACCTCTTCCCCTGGTTTGGAACTCCCAAACGTATCATATCTGACAGAGACCCTCGATTCACCGGAAAATTTACAAGAACCTTATGCAAAGCGATAGGCACCAAACAAAACCTTAGTACTGCGTTTCACCCTAGAACTGATGGACAAAGCGAACGCATGAATCAATGGGTCGAAACATTCCTGAGACACTTTGTCAATGGAAGACAAGACAACTGGGCTACATACCTTCCGGTGGCGGAATTTGCTCACAATTCATGGAAACATGAAGGAACGCGCCACACACCCCATCAATTAATCATGGGATGTAATCCTCAGGCAATTTGGACAAAAGGAGATGAAGAAGTACCAGCGGTAGATATCAGACTCAAGGAACTAACCAAAGCAAGAGAAATTGCGCATCAAGCCTTACAGAAAAAGACCGCCATAACGAAACCAGTCAGAACATTCAAGGCTGGAGACGAAGTCTGGCTAGATGCACGAAACATACAGACAAAGGCACCATCAAAGAAGATGGAACCGAAACGCTTAGGACCCTTCATTATCAAGAAAAAGATATCTCCGGTCGCTTACCAACTCGACTTGCCAGCACATATGCATATACATCCAGTGTTTCATGTGGATCTATTATCGCCCTATATGGAAACCATGGAGTACGGCATCCCATTCAAGCGCCCAGCACCTGAAACCATTGAAGGAGAAGAAGAATACGAAGTAGAGGAAATCATTGCAGAAAGGAAACATGGCCGAAAAAGACAACGGCAATACCTAGTCAAATGGAAGGCTACCCCACATCGGACAATTCATGGGTCAGCAGCAATGACCTGCATGCGCCGGAACTACTTAGTGAATTCCACCGATCCAATCACCTACCCAGCTATAAAAACCCCCTCTGAACTACCTTCAAACGACAGCAGTGAACCATCACTACTACCTTTCCACTCCCACAAAAACAAACCACCCAACAACGCCCTCTCACCAAAAACCTCACCACCACTCGCAACCATTCAGTCCTCAAACCCAACACAATGTCCACCTTCCCCACCTCCTGTGAACGCACCACCCCCCTATGCACCACCACCAACCGCTTCGCTCTCCTTGACCTTGAAAATTACACCAATAGTGATGCCTATGAGGTTCGCTCCCCAAGCGCCTCTCCTCCTCCCCTTGAACCTGCCAGCACAACCCCCACCTCCTCCACCGTCGAATCACCCCCAGTTCGAGCCAACCTCGACGACCTCCTCGCCGCCATCGACTGGACCACTCACCGAGAACTCCACTCCCCCAGTAGCCCCTCCCTCAACGACAAAGAACCAAGAAGTACAAACCAACATATCACCGTACACTTGGACCACACTCCAACAGATCACATCCGCGCAGCCCTTCGAGCCCTTCACTACAAACGCACCTGCGCCTATGACGAGGGGGAGGAGGAGGACGAGAGGGTCTGGACTACCAATGAGAACAAGAGGGAGAACAGAGAGCAGAGAGAAAACCAAGCAGAGGAAGACGACCCCCATCCCGGACCAGGATGGATCGAGACCACTAACGAACCCTTCGCACTTCCCACCATTACAGGAGGGGCCCTCTTCGCCCCCTACCACAAGTACCACCTCGACAACCCAAAATATCCCCTCGTTAGCACCACTCTTCGAAAAGGGGAAGAGGTATTCACCACCTTACTTCGTCCCATCCCGGTACCACACAAGAGCCCATACCTCACACCAGCGCAGAAGCGCATCTTTTCGGGAAGAGAGCCCTTCGCCCGAAAAGTAACCGAAGTCGCCACGGAAGAAGAGGACGAGTCATTCCTCTCGGGTCTGTTGGCTTACAGGATGTGGGAAAGGGAGGTAATGTACACCCAGCAAGAGCTTGCCCGGGTGAACAACAAGCTGGCCTTCCAGAAGATCAGGATGATGGAGTGGTATGGAGCGCTTCAGGATGCTGATGGGTATAGGAGATTGGCCACAGGTCTCCAGGATTACAACCCCTGGGGAAACGGAGAACAAGAGGCCCTCAGGCAAGTACTGAAAGGGTTTCGAGTCCCTCTCCATCTACGCACCAGGAAGGTGGAAGGGGACTGGGGATTCGAGGATAAGGAAGTCCCCGTTCGAAAAAACAAGGTCAAGAAGTGCTCAAAATGTCGCAGCACCACACACTACCGCCGCCACTGCCCCCAAAGAGTCAACCACAACCAGCAAAGACTCTGAACAGGGGATCATGTCATGGTGGACTATTGGGACGCTTACGCTTACTAATATACTTGCCTTATACGTACATATTTCCCACAGCTCGGCCGGAGTCGTCACCACTTCCCCCTCCTTACCTTACCATACCGCTATTACACTCCTGCCGATCCCTTCTGCTGTTGTGTTGCCTCGGCTCATTACTAGATTACTTACACTAATATGCCGACGAGTTTCGTGGCCTTACTGCCGCTGAAACGCGTCATAGACTGCCGATGACTCCACCTAGATACTTGTGTATAAATACGCTCATAGAAGGGGACCAAAGCCTTAAGCTTGGTCTCTTGTGAATCCTAGACATTCTCAGAGCAACCCTCCGAGTGATCCGAAGCTTCCCAGCCCCTTTCCCTCCCACTTGCGCCCTAGAACGTACCCTAGGGTCTGCTAAGCGACTTAGTGACGCGTTTCACTTAATCTACCATATATAGTAAACCGAGTCCCGATTGGGAACTCTTCGAACTCCGACACATACGTTAAGCGCTCAGAAAGGCGTTGCCTTTCTTCGCTTCAGACAGACGAAGGTCACTGAGTAACGGACCTCTCAGTGCTCTATAGAACTACCCTATCTGCACCAGAATCCCCAGCAGGAAGGAGCAGCTCCTTCCATTCACGACCTTAGTGGCATACCAACGAACTAAGTGCAATACAAGGCGTATCAGCACTCCAGACATCCCTTCCTTTGGACACTCATCTTGAGTATCCAAATCGACTCCTTCGCATCTAGATCCCCTTCCTCCTTCAGGAGATAGGGAACGACAGCAGCCAGCACCGCCACTACCCACAGCCGTTCTAACAAGGCGTTAGAACTCCACAGAAGACGACCAAGACGACGGTCACCGACGCAGATATCATCCTACACTTACAACAGAAGGACAGAGACAGGCCAGACGCCCTACCCCTCATAGCAATAGAACGAACAGCCAAGGAGGCTGCCAGACAGAAACATCGACAGAACCGCCACGCTCCGTCCCGCGTGACACCGTACAGGATTACCGACCTGTCAATAAGTGGACAAAGAGAAACAGGAACGTCTCACCCCTCATCCCGCAGGTCATAGATCGACTCAGCGGATGCACCAAGTTCATGGTAGTGACGTACGATGGGGATACAAAACATCAGAATCAAAGAGGGAGACGAGTGGAAAGCCGCTTCCTCACCATGAAGGACTGTTCGAACCCACAGTCATGTTCTTCGGTCTCACTAACTCCCCAGCAACCTTCCAAATGATGATGAATGCCATATTTCGACAAGAAGTAGGAGAGGCTGGCTCTCTGTCTACATGGATGACATCGCCATTCACACAGCCAAACGACCACACGAGACGGAAGAACAACATACGCCAGGCACGGGAATATGTCCATCAATGCTGGACAAACTAGAAAAAACGACCTCTACCTCAAACCGAGAAATGCCAATTCGAAAAGAAGAGATCGAATATCTAGGAGTCATTGTAGGGAAAGGCACCTCAGATGAGCCCCAAAAGCTACAGGAATTGCAGACTGGTCCCCACCAAAAAGCCCACCGAAGTCAGAAGTTCCTGGGTTCACGGCTACTACCGCTACTTCGTCCGAACTACTCAAAATTGCACGACCCTACTGAATAACAAGAAACCACACCCTGGCACTGGGGAGAAGCACAAATGAGGCGTTCGAAGAGCTGAAAACAGAATGTGTGGCAGCCCAGTACTGATCCAACCAGATGTCGAGAAACAGTTCACACTCACGTTGACGCATCGGCATATGGCATGGGCGCCGTACTCTCGCAGGAGGGACAGCACAACCTCACACCACACTAGCCCAACGACACAAACCCATCCTACATCCAGTGGCATATTACTTGGCAACGTTCACACCCACAGAACGAAACTACGACATCTATGAACGAGAGCTGCTAGCCGTCATGAAGGCACTACCCACTGGAGACACTACTTAGGATGGACAAAGCAACCGTTCATAATCCGCACCGACCACGCCAACCTCCAATATTGGAAGTCGCCAAGAAACCTAAATTGATGAACCGCCCGATGGCATGCGGACCTCCAAGAATATGACTATATCCTGGAATACATTCTGGGAAAAACAAACAATGCAGCAGATGCACTGTTGAGACCCCCAAACGCAAACCATGGGGAAGATGACAACAAGGACATTACGATCATCCCAGCCCACAGAGTCCGAATGGCACAAACGATCCAGGGAAAGACTATCGTGCCGAATGTCAAAGAACTTAGGCGAGTAATCATCAAAATGCCCACGACACACCCACAGCAGGACATCTGGGGAGGGACAAAACCCTTAGGAAAGTGCAGGAACGATATTGGTGGCCAAGAATGAAGGAATGGGTCGCAGACTACGTCAAGGGATGTGCGACGTGTCAACAAGCAAAGATACTGACGCACCGACCCTGCATCCCCCTCTATCGAATCCCCACGCAACCAGAAACCCTACCATTCGAAGTCGTATCAATGGACTTGATCACCGGACTGCCATGAAAACAAGGAATGGATGCGATCCTCACCATTGTAGACCATGGATGCTCTCGCGCTGCCCTATTCCTTCCTTGCTCCACCAGCATCACAGGACCAGGGATCGCCCAACTCTACCTAGAGCACCTTTACCCATGGTATGGATTGCCGAAGAAGATCATTAGCGACCGAGACCCGCGATTCACGTCGAGCTTCGGGAAAGCACTCACCAAAAAGCTAGGAATACAACAGAATCTATCCATGGCAGCCCATCCCCAAACCGACGGTCTATCCGAGCAAAAGAATCAATGGGTGGAGCAATACCTACGACTGGTGACAAGCGGACAACCAGACGACTGGACAGAATGGGTCGCGGTCGCAACCGCAGTGCACAACAATCGAAAGAATAGCACAACAGGCCTATCGCCCAATCAAATCCTAATCGGCTATGAACCGACATTGGGACCTGGGGATTTGGGGATCCGGACGAACAATGAAGCGGTCGAACAAAGGGCACGACGAATGGAGGAAGCACGAGAACAGGCAACCAGGGCAATCAATAAGAAGGCAGCCGAAACACCTCCGGGACAGTACAAAGCCGGAGACCAAGTATGGCTAGAAGGGACCCACCTGACACTCCCACATCAAGGGTCCAAATTGAATCCGAAGCGATATGGCCCCTTCAAAATCCTCAAAGAGGTGTCCCTGGTCGCTTTCCTGCTGCAGCTTCCCACATCATGGTTAATTCATCCGGTGTTCCATGCGTCTCTCCTTACCCCATACAGAGAGACGGACACCCACGGGCCTAATTACACCCGACCCCCTCCTGACCTCATAGACAACGAAGAACAATACGAAGTGGAGCAAATCAGAAACCATCGCTATCAGAAGCGATCAAAGAAGCTCCACTATCTCATAAAGTGGCGGGGCTACCCTGAAAGCGATAACACCTGGGAACCAGCTGACCAGGTGCACGCCCCGGATCTCCTTAGGGAGTATCACAAGCGCTGGCCCTTGGGCGACATAAAAGGGAAGCAGAAACCCCCGGCAAAAACATCAGTTCACTTCTCATCTATCTCCTACCCCAACATCTCTTCCACATGTCTTCACCAGTCCCAGTCCCAGTCCCAGCACCAGCCATGCGTGTCGCGTCCGAGGAGGCTATCCAGCCTCCCTCCACAGCAGCCAGCCCCGGTTGCACCACTACCGCCCCCTCCTCCAATACCATCTGTCTCCCGGGCACATTCCCCGACCTGGAGACTAATGCCTTCTGGGAAGGCCCCCTCTCCCCAGGCACTGTACAATCCGTCTTGGACGGATACGAGAACCTCACCCTGACCCAGCTCTGCCAGCTGGCTGAGGGCCTTGCCTCCACCCTTCAGCAAAGGGAGGCTCTCTTCCAAGATGAGGCGCGATGCCTCAAATGCCAATTCAAAGATGTCAACCGGGACAACCGCGAGCTCAAGGCTCGCATCCAGCAGATTGACGGGGAGCCCCTCTTGTGCCCTGATGGGTACGTCGAGAATGAGGGGAGGCTCCCTGAATTCACCATCACCACCCCTGATGGCGAGAAACCTGCCGTATTCATCAAGCAGCTGGATGACGGACGGGTGGCCGGGCTGGCGGCAAACGCAACGGGCGACCATGACGCCCAAATCATCGACCTCTATGCACGCCCCGACTTTGACGACTTCCCCCTATCCCCACTCCCACCTTGGTTCTGTGCCCGCTTATGGGGAACCGAGATCGATTATCATCCACTCTGGGAGGCTATCATCGACTTGGATGACTGGCCCCTCCTCGCCGAGGTCACGCACTATCGCGTGCTGGACTGCGAGACCAACATCCTGTGCGCCGAGCTACGCCTGGCTCAGGCAAATCTGGCAGCGTCTGAAGCTGCAAAGCAGGCGTGCGAGGACCGGCTCGTCGCAGCAAGAGCTGCAAAGAAAATCCCCTCAGTGGGAGTTGAGCGGCCGCAGCTGGGTAGACGATTGGCATGGAGGAAAACAGGATGAGGGCATCCTGTCTAGCGAGAGGGTGGTGTAACCGGCCTGGGGTGATGGTTCAACACCATCGTGCCCCTGTAAGTTGTGGAACTGGCCAAATAGAGGACTCTGACCCCGTTTCATGTACATCAGCTTGTGATTTCTTGAGTGGCTTGTGCCATTGGTTGTTATTGTCTTGGACGTACAAATAGGTAGCACTGCCCCCTTCAGGCCTCAGGCCTGCCCTCAAGTACTATGTACTATAAATAGGGGACTCATTATGCCTGGTAGAGGCAAGTTGAGTCTCTTGTCTCAATACTAGCAGTGTTCTACTTCCTTGCGGGTGGCTACTGAGTTGGAGCTCAGCAAGCGGTAACCCGGGCATTGACATTGACTTGCAGGTTGACTTCATCTCTATACGTCTTCTAGGACACATCGAGTCCTAGCTTATTGACTTAGTGTGTCTATTGTTGCTGTCAAACCCTTGGCGGTGACACTGTGGCTACTGTACAGTAAGTACATATGACTAAGTAAAGGGATGACGCGTCTCTATGGCATCGTACTAAGCATATATGACTACAAGGTAGTAAGCATGTATGACTAAGTAAGTGATGATGCATTCAGATGGCATCCTACTAAGCCTATATGACTAAGAGGTGGGATGATGCATTTAAGCAGCATCATGAGGCTGTGAGACTATGAAACATGGTGGCATATTAGTCTGAATGTATTAGTAATGAGCCGAGGCAACACGACATAAAGTGGAGGGCAGTGAAGCATAATAGAGGTTTGGTAATATATAGGGATGGATGTGGAAAGGGCTCCCTGCCAGTCCGTGAGAAAGCGAATACTATATATAGTAAGAAATGATGTAAGCATAAATAGTCCGGCAGTCCATAACACTATTTATGCTTACATCATTTTTAACTATATATAGTAATCACTTTCTCATGGACTGGCAGGAAGCCCCTTCCACATCCATCCCTATACATTACCACACCTCTATTATGCTTCACTGCCCTCCACTTTATGTCATGTTGCCTCAGCTTGTTACTAATACTTTTAGACTAATATGCCGCCGTGTTTCATAGTCTCACAGCCTCATGATGCCACTTGAATGTGTCATCCAGCCTCTTAGTCATATAGGCTTAGTAGGATGCCATCTGAACGCGTCATCACTTACTTAGTCATACATGCTTACTATCTTGTAGTCATATATGCTTAGTATGATGCCTTAGAGATGCATCATCCCTTTACTTAGTCATATGTACTTACTGTACAGTAGCCACAGGGCTATAAAACCCCCAAAAGCAAGACTCAAGCCTTAAGCTTAGTCTCTTGTATAATACAGGACTTCTAGTTCATCCCTTGTGAACTTAAGCTTAAAGAACCATCAGAACCATCCTCTTGCACCTTAGAATGTACCCTAAGGCCTGCTAAATTGACTTAGAGCCACATTTGCTCTTCACTTGAAACTCTGAACAACTCAGATAGAAAGACACCATCTTTCCCACCCAGAACCCAAACCTAAAGGCTACTAGTAATGGAACTCTAGTCATCTATACAAACAAGTTGCATACTACGACCTCTGTAATATGTGCCACATACTATGACACACCAGTAGCAACCAGGAGCCGCTCCTACAAGACACCAGAACCCCTTCCATTCATGACCTTAGTGTGAATACCAATGAACTAAGTGCAATATATGATTGCACCTCCAGACATCACTTCCTAGAGTGATAACAGAACAGCCAGCACCACTACATGCCATTCAGAACCCACAACTGTACAAGTTCTAAGGACAGAACTCCAAACCTCAAACCATACCAGAAACCAGACTTGGACAAGGTGTCCAAACTCCGAACCGAACCAAACTGAACTTGAACCCTCACACTAAGACATGTGATGTCCTAGCATGACAGTCAATGTATGCACACTGGGACAGGTGCATGGTACTGCTTGCATGGTCACACTGGATCTCAAGGCCAAGCATCCAGTGGAGTCCCCCCAGGTCGGTTACCTCAAGCTGCTTGTGAAGACCTTCAATGAGCTCATGGATGAGCTTGTCACTGCTCGCAGTGACCATGCAGTTGTTGACATGGACCACAACCACTGTGAGGGAGTTCAGCTCCTTGTCAGCCTTGTAGAAGATGGCCTGGTCAATGGAACACTGCTTGAAGCCAAGAGAAATGAAGATGGAGGAGAGCTTTTGATACCAGTGCCAGCCAGACTGCTTCAAGCCATAAAGCATCTTCAGGAGGTGCAGCACAAGGTGCCTGATGCCTGGTGCCTTGTAGCCAGGGGGATGCTGCATGTACAGCACCTCGTCGTCATTGAGCACACCATTCAAGTAGGCTCCCTTAATGTCCACCTGGTGAAGCTCAAGATCTAGATGATTGGCCATGGCTATAATTGCACATGAGGATGCAAGGTGGGTGACAGGTGCATATGTATCATCATAGTCAATGCCCCCTATCTGGCTGAAGCCCTGGGCAACCAGCCTGGCCTTGTAGTGGATGACGTTGCCTGCAGTGTCCTTCTTCACCTTGAAGACCCATTTGGAGCCTATAACATTAGCTCCCAGCAGTGCCTCCTCAAGCCTCCATGTCCCAGCAGCCTTAAGCATGGCCAGCTCCTCCTCAATAGCCTTCTCCCACAGTGGCCAATCAGGCCTGCACTTCGCTTCAGTGAGCATGTGAGGCTCAAGCACCTCCACATCAGCTGTCTCAGCTGTGAACGTGTACTCAAGGCCCAGAAAGTCCTCAAGCAGCGCAGGTGTGTCTTAGAATACTGTCCAGACACCTCCTACCAAGTCCTTGACCTCATCCTCATCCTCCTCAGGTTCATCATCTATAGGGTTAGACCTGGCATATCTGGGTCTATGGGCTTGGCTTGGGCTGGGGCACCTTGCACATGGTAGGGTTGATGCCCTTCCCTGCCTCGATCTTGCGGATGGTATGTGATGGAAAGCGGACATGCCCTGAGCACTGCAGCTGGGTAGGTTCTTCTGAGGGTTGTTTGGACTGACTTATGCATGCAGGCAGTGGCACAGTGGCACTGGGCACTTCATGCGTGGCGGATAGGGGTAAAGCAGTGGAGATAGGGGTAATAGGGGTAATGTGAGGGTGGCGGCCTGCTCACTGCCTGCAATGGATAAATTGTTGTGCTCCCCCTTGAGTAGTGCAGTTGCCCTGAAATACACATTGCGCTCAACAGTGACATTGCCTGCGCCAGGCCAGAAGACCCTGTGTGCCCTTGCATCAACATCCAGCCCTAGCCAGCGCACCTCATGTGCACACACATCCAGCTTCGATCTGGCTGCACTGTGCACCAAGACAATGGTGCCCCAGGATTGGAGTGCAGACAGGTCCAGCAGCTGGCCATACAGTGCCTCAAAGGGCGTCTTGCCATCAAGTGCGTGCATGGCTGTCCAATTCTTCAGCCAGGTTGCATGCCGGAGCGCCTTGCCCCACAAGGATTTGGGCAGGCCACTAGAGTGAGTGAATGCACAGATGCGCTCCAACAGAGTGCAATTTAAATGCTCTGCAATGCCATTGAGCTGCAGGGTGTCATGGGTGGTGAGCTTGTGTGCTGTACCAGCCTTTGCTAGATGCTGATCAAAGGCGGTGCTGAGATACTCCCCCCCTCAGTCTGAACTCAGGACTTTGACCACCTTGCAGTGCTGCTGCATGGTGGCCCATGCCTCGTATGACTTATAGGCCTCAAGAGCCTCATCTTTAGTGCGCAGCAAGAAAATGACGGTGTAGTGCATTGTGTCGTCAGTGAAGGTTATGAAGTATCTGTGCCCTTGGCATGTGGTGACAGATGTGGGGCCCCAGACATTGGTGTGCACCTCATCTCTGAAGTTCTGTGTGGGTGGACTGATCCTGACCTTGGGCACAGGCAAGCATGTGGTGCGTGCATAGATGCATGCATTGCAGTCCCCCTCTTGGGAACCTGGGTCTAGCTCGACTCCAACAATGGCACTGCTCTCAACTAACTTGCATGCACTTGAGACTGTGATATGGCCGAGGCGGCGGTGCAGCTCCATGACTGACACAGGCTCTGCTGCGTTGGCTGAGTCCAGTGCATGGATGATTTTGTACAGGCACCCCTGTGTGCATGGGATGTGTCCAATGCACTCCCCCTGAGGCGATGTGAGCTCCAGGCTGCCACCCCCTATGTGGGCATGGTATCCCTCCACATCCAGTGCCCCAATGGACACCAGGGTGAAGCTGATGGCTGGCACATGCAGGGCGCTATGGAGGGTAGGTTGGGATTCATCATCTCCCAGCGGTACTTGGATGACTAATGTTCCACGCCATATTGCAGAAAACTTTTGCTGGTTAGCAGCATTCAGGAAAATGGGTGGAGCAAGGGGTGAGTAGGTAATGAAGTCGGGCTTGTAGGGACTAATGTGTCGGGTCACACCTGAGTTGTACAACTCAGTGTGAATGCAAGTGTCTTCGCCCTCGTTGGTTGGTGTGATGATGGCCCCTACTTCAATAATCATTTCTGGCTCAAAAGCCAGGTCCCCCTCCTCCTCTGAGTGCCATGCTCTGTTGGCGTCATCTGATGTACCAAGGAGCAGGTCTGGCTCAGCGCCAACTATGTGTGTGAGATCATCATCCAGTGCCTCCTCTTTGGCCATCCAGAAACCGTCACCCTTGAAGTCAGGGGTGACTACTGTGTTCGCAGAGCCCACAGGCTTGTTTTCTGGCTTTGGGGTGGAGCTGGACATCTGTGCAGCCTGCGGTGTGCTTGTGCTCTCGCTCTTCTCCTTCTTTGGGGATCTACACTCCCTCGCCCAATGTCCAGGTTTGCCACAGTTGTGGCACTTGCCCTTGCAATGCTTCTTGCCACCTTCTGTGCTGGTGGCAGCCAAGGCCTCATCTGGTGAGTCCTTCTTCCCCCCTTGATTGTTCTGTCCCTTCGTGCGCCAGGTTCTCAGCTGGTCTGCCTCTTCACAGATCTGGTTGATCAAGGCTTCGATGCTGATGGATTTGGCACTGTGGACAATCAAGGCAGAGGAAAGGTTGTGTGAGGCGAAGGTTGCTAGCTTGCTAGGGATGCCCTGGAGTATGGTGCGCTCATACTCCTTATCTGTGATGTGCATGCCTGTGGCTGCTAATTCTTCCTTCTTGTAGCAGAGATTGCCCAAGAACTCTTTGACATCCCCCCCTTGGTGCAGCACATTTCCTGGAAGGATCGGTGGAGATCGGCCTGCACGAAGGCACTCTTGGCCTGGAACTCCTTGGTGACAATGTCCTACTGTTCCTTAGCTGATGCACAGCTACTGAGGTGCATGACAGTGGTGTCAGGGAGGTGTTGGGATAGGAGGTAAGATGCTACAGAGTCATCATGCTCCCACTGCTTAATGGTGCTGAGCTCATCTTCTGTAGGGGTGTCCATGTCCTGGACCTTAGGATGGGGCTTCAGGCCAGCAAAGTATCCCCACCGCTGAGTGACTCTGATGGCATCCTTGAAGCGCATTGCAAAGATGGCCCAATTGGAGCCACTGAGCTCCAGCCAAGGGATGTTAGCTGGGAGCTGTTCAATGGTGGCAGGCAGCGTGGACATGGTAACAGTGAGGGCAGACAAGGAGACAGGGGTAGATGAGGATGGAGCAGCTGATGAAGCAGGCTGGGCAGGGCCCATAACCTGATGCAAATCTTAGGATTTGTCACGCTAGGATGTCACATGTCTTAGTGTGAGGGTTCGGGTTCGGTTCAGTTCAGGTTAGAGTTTAGATGCCTTGTCTAAGTCTGGTTTCTGGTACAGTTCAAGGTTTGGAGTTCTGTCCTTAGAACTTGTACAGTTGTGGGTTCTGAATGGCATGTAGTGGCACCGGCTGTTCTGTTATCACTCTAGGAAGTGATGTCTGGAGGTGCAATGATGTCTTGTATTGCACTTAGTTCATTGGTGTTCATGCTAAGGTTGTGAATGGAAGGGGTTCTGGTGTCTTGTAGGAGTGGCTCCTGGTTGCTACTGGTGTGTCATAGTATGTGGCACGTATTACAGAGGTCGTAGTATGCAACTTGTTCGTATAGATGACTAGAGTTCCTTTACTAGTGGCCTGTGTATAGATGGCTAGAGTTCCGTTACTAGCAGCCTTCGGGTTCAGGTTCTGGGTGGGAAAGATGGCATCTTTCTGTCTGAGTTGTTCAGAGTTTCAAGTGAAGAGCAAATATGGCTCTAAGTTGATTTAGCAGGCCTTAGGGTATGTTCTAAGGTGCAAGAGGATGGTTCAGATGGTTCTTAAGCTTGAGTTCACAAGAGGATGAACTAGAAGTCCTGTATTATACAAGAGACTAAGCTTAAGGCTTGAGTCTTGCTTTGGGGGGCTTTTATAGGCCCTGTGGCTATTGTACAGTAAGTACATATGACTAAGTAAAGGGATGATGCATCTCTAAGGCATTGTACTAAGCATATATGACTACAAGATAGTAAGCATGTATGACTAAGTAAGTGATGATGCGTTCAGATGGCATCCTACTAAGCCTATATGACTAAGAGGCTGGATGACACATTTAAGTGGCATCATGAGGCTGTGAGACTATGAAACATGGCAGCATATTAGTCTGAACATATTAGTAATGAGCCGAGGCAACACGACATAAAGTGGAGGGCAGTGAAGCATAATGGAGGTGTGGTAATGTATAGGGATGGATGTGGAAAGGGCTCCCTGCCAGTCCATGAGAAAGCAAATACTATATATAGTAAAAATGATGTAAGCATAAATAGTCTGGCAGTCCATAACATCACCCCCTGTTTAGAGTCTTTGGGAGCGTCCTTGGTGAGACTCCCTGTAGGGGCAGTTGCGATGGATGTGGCCAGTGTGGCAGCACTTGTGGCACTTCTTGTGGTTCTTGATGCCCCCCAGGACTGTATGTACTTGTCATCGTCGTCATCAGTGTCAAGGGGGGCAATATCTTTGAGATACTCAGGGACTTTGAAGTCTTTGAGCATCTTGTCACAGCAACCTTTTTGAGGTTGCTCCAGGGGACTGGCTGTGCTTTGAGGCCAGTTGTGATATGGTTGAAGGCATTGGCATCCTGCAATCCTCCCAACCACTCCATCTCTTCACATACACGCTGCTTGATTTGAGCTTAGCATTTTTACTCAGGTAGTGGTCATCTTTCCACTTGCTGTTACGGACTGCGGACTATTTATGCTTACATCATTTTTACTATATATAGTATTGCTTTCTCACAGACTGGCAGGGAGCCCTTTCCACATCCATCCCTATACATTACCAAACCTCTATTATGCTTCACTGCCCTCCACTTTATGTCGTGTTGCCTCGGCTCATTACTAATATGTTCAGACTAATATGCCGCCATGTTTTGTAGTCTCACAGCCTCATGATGCTGCTTAAATGCATCATCCTGCCTCTTAGTCATATAGGCTTAGTAGGATGCCATCTGAATGCGTCATCACTTACTTAGTCATACATGCTTACTACTTGTAGTCATATATGCTTAGTACGATGCTTAGAGATGTTCGTCCCTTTACTTAGTCATATGTACTTACTATACAGTAGCCACAGGGCCTATAAAAGCCCCCCAAAGCGAGACTCAAGCCTTAAGCTTAGTCTCTTGTATAATACAGGACTTCTAGTTCATCCTTGTGAACTTAAGCTTAAAAACCATCCAAACATCCCTTGCACCTTAGAACGTACCCTAAGGCCTGCTAAATGACTTAGAGCCACATTTGCTCTTCACTTGAAACTCTGAACAACTCAGACAGAAAGATGCTGTCTTTCCCACCCAGAACCGAACCCAAAGGCTGCTAGTAACGAACTCTAGCGTCTATACAAGGCCACTAGTAAAGAACTCTAGTCATCTATAGAACAAGTTGCATACTACGACCTCTGTAATACATGCGCATACTAGACACACCAGTAGCAACCAGGAGCTGCTCCTACAAGACACCAGAACCCCTTCCATTCATGACCTTAGCATGAACACCAACGAACTAAGTGCAATACAAGACGTCATTGCACCTCCAGACATCACTTCCTCGAAGTGTGAACTGAACAGCTGGCGCCGCTACACGCCATTCAGAACCCACAACCGTACAAGTTCTAAGGATAGAACTCTGAACCTCAAACCATACCAGAAACCAGACTTGGACAAGGTGTCCAAAAGCAGAACTGAAACCAAACCAAACCAAACCAAACCCGAACCCTCACACTAAGACACGTGACATCCTAGTGTGACACTTGCGGTAGGCAATGATGGCTGCTGTTAGTGTAACTGGCCTGGGGTGATGGTTCAACACCATCGCACCCCTGTAAGTTGCGGAACCGGCCAACTAGAGTATTGTGACCCTGTTTCGTGTCTATGCCCTGTTTCATGTTGATCAGCCTGTGATTTCTTGAGTGACCTTTGCTATTGGTCGCTATTGTTCTCCTTCGTGTTTCAAGTATAAATAGGTAGCACTGCCCCTTCAGGCCCTAGGCCTGCCCTCAAGTACTATGTACTATAAATAGGGGACTCATTACGCCTGGTAGAGGCAAGTTGAGTCTCTTGTCTCAATACTAGCAGTGTTCTGCCTCATTGCGGGTGGCTACTGAGTTGGAGCTCAGCAAGCGGTAACCCAGACATCGATATCGACTTGCAGGTCGACTTCTATTCTATAAGTCTTCTAGGACACTTCAAGTCCTAGCTTATCAACTTAGCGTGTCTACTGTTGCTGTCAAACCCTTGGCAGTGACAGTTAGTGATTCATCTCCCTCATCCTGCAGGGTGTTATTGACGCTCTCAGCAAATGGTTCCCTGCCAGAGAACAGTCTGCTGTGGTGTTTAGTATATCTGGTGGTAGGATGTGTGGAGAGGATGGGACGGAGTAGGTCTGTATAATTGGGTGTCCCTTACCCATGGTGGTGCTGATGAGGGGGTAGCAGTCATTGTCGAAGTGGTACTTGAAGTACTTGGCATGCTTGGCTCCTCCCTTTTTGTTGGGGATGATGAATGGTTCGAAGGTGTGGGTGCAGTAACTGGGGCCTGGGTATTCATCGCTCGCCTCACCCTTTGTCTGATCCTCCTCCTCCTTGTGGACTCATCGTTTGTGTATTTCTTTGTCTTCTTTTTCTTGCTGGGAGCAAGCTGGCTTGGCTCCCAGTGTACGAAGGGTGTCATGGATGTCGCCTGCTGGAACGTGCTGAGCATATATGGTGGTGGTGCTGGCCTGCTCACAAGCATTTGCGAGGGCATCAATCCTAAGGTTAGTGGAGGCAGAAAGTGGGGAAGCTGGGGCACTGTCGACTGAATACCCCATAGGGGTAAGCAGTGGTGGGGAGATGGATCCCCAGGAGCTGTTGTTGGTAGAGGAGGTATCCTCAAGAAAAGTAAGGGGGTAAAAGCAGTTGGTGGGTAGACTGGTCGTGGATGCCATAGGGGTGGTGCTGACAATGGCAGCCATTGGTACTGTGGTTGGGGCTGAATGTTTTGAAAGTTGGGAATGGTGAAAAGTGGGTGTAAGGAGATGAGAAGTGTGGTAGTGGTAGGGAAGTTGGTTTGGTAGTAAGTGGCTGAAGAGGCAGTTGCTTGCTGAGGTCTTTTGTCTTGATTCATGGGTCCTTATATATGTTTTGACCCCCTGTTTAGGTTTCTTTGGTCTTGTGAAATTCTTCGAGGAGTTCCGGAGCATGTAGGTCATCACTGCTGAGCCATGAGTTGTCCAATGTGGGGTATCCTTTCCATCTGACCAGGTATTGGCGCTGACGCTTGCGCCCATGTTTCCTTTCTGCAATAATTTCATCAACTTCATATTCTTCTTTGCCTTCTATTGTGTCAGGTGGTGGTCATTTGTAAGGCTTGCCATACTCCTTGGTTTCTGTATAAGGTGTTATTAGATCCACATGAAACACATTGTGTATATTCATGTTCAGAGGTAGGTTGAGCTGGTATGCCACTGCTGATATTTGCTGACTGATGGTGAAGGGTCCTATGTGCTTTGGTGCCATTTTCTTTGATGGTGCCTTTGTTTTGATGTTGCGTGCATCAAGCCATACTTCTTGTCCTTCCTTGTATGTCTTGATTGGTTTCTTTATTTGGGTCTTCCTTTGTAGTGATTGGTGGGCTATTGTTCTTGCCTTGGTAAGTTCTTCTATTTGGGTGGTGGTGGCAGGTACTGTTTCATCACCATCTTTCCAATTTGCTTGTGAGTTAGTCCCCATGATTAGTTGATGTGGTGTAAAGCCTGTTGTTTCATGTTTCCACGTGTTGTGAGCGAATTCTGCTACTGGGAGGTACTGGGCCCAATTGTTTTGAACTCTGTTGGCAAATTGTCTTAAGTAGCCTTCAATCCATTGGTTCATGCGTTCGCTTTGTCCATCTGTTCTTGGGTGGAAGGCGGTACTCAAGTTTTGTTTTGTCCCAATTGCTTTACACATGGTACATGCAAAGTTGCCTGTAAATCTTGGGTCTCTGTCTGATATAATTCGTTTTGGTGTTCCAAACCAGGGGAATAAATGGTGGAGGTATAGTCCAGCTACTCCTTCTCCATCAATAGTTTTCTTACAGGGTAAGAATATGGTGGCTTTGGAACATCCTTGGTCGACAATTGTGAGGATTGAGTCATATCCTTTTGACTTTGGTAGGTTGGTTATGAAATCCATGGATATATATTGGAATGGTCCTTCTTTGACTGGAGTGTCAAAGTGGTGTAGAGGTGCATGGGTGACTTGGATTGTCTTGCTTTCTTGACACTTAGCACATCCTTTGACATAGTTTTTGACAAATTGTCTGAGTCTTGGGCCATGGAAGCATCTTTTGACAAGGTCCCAAGTGTTTTTGATGCCTGGATGTCCTCCAATAGGCAAGTCATGTAGTTCTGGAGGGTTTCTTGTCACTGATTGGTGTCATCTGGTATGTATATTGTTTGAGAAAAAAGGGGATCGGGTAAAATTGTCATGTGTTTGTTGACTTCTATCCCCATTTTAAGGTCTTCTCTCTGAGATAGGAGGTCAGCAATTGTGTTTTGCTTTCCCAGAATGTGGTGGAGTAGGAAGTTGAAGTCAGCAAGGTGGGCCATCCATCTTGCTTGTCTAGGTGTGATTTTATGTGCTGATCTGAAATATTTCAGATTATTGTGGTCGGAGCATATCTGGATTTGTTGGGTAGCTCTAGGAGGTAGTGATGGAAGGCTTTGGTGGCAGCTACTATTGCTAGCAGCTCTCTGTCAAAGATATCGTAGTTTTGTTCTGCTGGCAATAGTGACTTCAAAAAAGGCCACTGGGTGTCTCCCATCTTCAAAATCTTGGGATAGGGTGGCTCCTATTGCGAAGGTGGATGCATCAGTGTCCAATATAAAGGTTTTGGTTTGGTCCACTGTTCATAGGATGGGGTAACAGATAAATTCTGTTTTGAGGGTCTGGAATGCTTCTTCTTCCTTTAGCCCCCATTTCCCATTGTTTGTTCTTCTTTGTCAAGTTGTGCAGGGGTCATGCAATTTCAGAGTAGTGTGCAATAAAGTCTTTGTAAAAGTTCCAAATCC
>WTXH01000362.1:0-23310 GCA_022376555.1 Russula compacta
CCCAATCACCGTTCCAACGGTTTAACAATCTGCCCAGACCACTGCCGTTCCAGCAAAGGAACTGGCAACCACGATCCAACCAGGAGAACCGCCCCTGATACAACTCAACAAATGCACCCCCATCAATGAACAACACCCCGGTCCCCATGGACCTATCTAGAGGCCGCACCCCTAATAATTGGAGGGGACGAGGAAATTGGAGACAGAGGGCAGGACCGCCCGCGAGAGGAAACGTATCAGCTCCAGGGTATGAAGCGATGCGATGCTTCAACTGTGGAAAAGAGGGACACTTTGCCCGCGCCTGCCCCGAAAGGCGACAACGACAGCCAAGAAACCCTTACCGACAAAGCCCCAGGCAGGCCAACCTCATCGACTTCCAAGAGGAAGAGGACCAAGACTATCAGATGGCAGAGCCATCGGAGGGGACCTCGGTGGCCACTATGCGAGCACAGTTAGAGGGAATGTCCCTCGATGACCAGATCAAACTGGCCAAGGAAATGGGAGTCGCACAGGATTTTCCCTCTGCCTAATCAGATGGCCCTGCTTAGGCGAATCCATAGCGAAAACGTGTACATATCAGCAAGAAAATCTATGACAGTCTGATTTTATGCACGATCAATTGCGAAAAGAGCCGAAGGAGTGGCCCTCATAGACTCAGGGGCCACCGAAAATTTCATGAGTCTCGACTATGCCAGGTGGCTTCGACTCCCCATTAAACGATTGGCAAACCAAAGGCCACTGTTCAATGTCGATGGGACAGAAAACAAGAGTGAAGCGCTCAAATACTACACCGACCTCCAATTTAGGACAGGGACCCAAACTACGAATCAGAGGTTCTTCCTCTCCGATCTAGGAGACCACAAAGCCATCTTTGGGTACCCTTGGTTCGCCTCCGTCCAACCAAGAATCGACTGGAAGCGAGGATGGATCAATTTCACTCACCTCCCTATCGTCCTCTCAGCCCCAAACGCTGCGAAAGCAGTATATGTGCCACGAACGAAGAACATACCACGACCAGTCAGAAAGAGAACTGACATGTATCTCCTAGGAAGAGTAACAATAGGAAGTACCACAAGTGACCCAGAACCAAACAATGCCATACCAGCTGAATACAGGCGCCACAGAAAAGTCTTCAGCGAAGAAGAGTCGCAGCGAATGCCCAGCTCGACCATATGGGATCACGCCATTGAATTACTGCCAGGAGCACCCGACACTATGCCAGGACGACTGCTACCCCTCACACAAGAGGAAAAGGCCGAAATGCATAAATTCGTCCAAGAACATCTGAAGAGGGGAACTATTCGCATATCGAAATCACCATACGCGGCCAATTTCTTCTTTGTGAAGAAGAAGGATGGAAAGCTGAGGCCGGTACAGGACTACCGGCCTGTCAACAAATGGACAAAGAGAAACAGGAACGTCTCGCCCCTCATCCCACAAGTCGTAGATCAGCTCAGTGGATGCACCAAATTCACCGTGGTAGATGTGCGATGGGGTTATAACAACATCAGGATTAAAGAAGGAGACGAGTGGAAGGCCGCCTTCCTCACTCATGAAGGACTGTTCGAGCCCACAGTCATGTTCTTCGGCCTTACCAACTCCCCGGCAACCTTTCAAATGATGATGAATGCCATATTCTGACAAGAAGTAGGAGAGGGCTGGCTCTTTGTCTACATGGACACATCGCCATCCATACTGCCAAACGACCACACGAGACAGAAGAACAACACACGGTCAGACATCGGAATACGTCCACCGAATGCTAGACAAACTAGAGAAAAAGACCTCTACCTCAAACCCGAAAAGTGTCAATTCGAGAAAGAGGAAATCGAGTACCTAGGAGTCATTGTGGGAAAGGGCATCTCAGGATGAGCCCCAAAAAGCTACAAGGGATCGCAGACTGGTCACCACCAAAGAACCCGACTGGTGTCAAGAGCTTCTTGGGGTTCACCGGATACTACCGCTATTTCGTCCCAAACTATTCAAAGATTGCACGACCTCTGTTAGAACTAACAAAGAAAACCACACCCTGGCACTGGGGAGAGGCACAAATGAGGGCATTCGAAGAACTGAAAACAAGGATGTGCAGTAGCCGGTGCTACTTCAACCAGATGTGAAAACAATTCACACTCCATGTTGACGCATCGGCATACGGCGTGGGCCGTACTCGAGAAACAATTCACACCTCCATGTCACGCTGGACGGAGCATGGCGGTTCTGTCAATGTTTCTGTCTGGCAGCCTCCTTGGCTGTTCGTTCTATTGCTATGAGGGGTAGGGCGTCTGGCCTGTCTCTGTCCTTCTGTTGTAAGTGTAGGATGATATCTGCGTCGGTGACCGTCGTCTTGGTCGTCTTCTGTGGAGTTCTAACGCCTTGTTAGAACGGCTGTGGGTAGTGGCGGTGCTGGCTGCTGTCGTTCCCTATCTCCTGAAGGAGGAAGGGGATCTAGATGCGAAGGAGTCGATTTGGATACTCAAGATGAGTGTCCAAAGGAAGGGATGTCTGGAGTGCTGATACGCCTTGTATTGCACTTAGTTCGTTGGTATGCCACTAAGGTCGTGAATGGAAGGAGCTGCTCCTTCCTGCTGGGGATTCTGGTGCAGATAGGGTAGTTCTATAGAGCACTGAGAGGTCCGTTACTCAGTGACCTTCGTCTGTCTGAAGCGAAGAAAGGCAACGCCTTTCTGAGCGCTTAACGTATGTGTCGGAGTTCGAAGAGTTCCCAATCGGGACTCGGTTTACTATATATGGAGATTAAGTGAAACGCATCACTAAGTCGCTTAGCAGACCCTAGGGTACGTTCTAGGGCGCAAGTGGGAGGGAAAAGGGGCTGGGAAGCTTCGGATCACTTGGAGGGTTGCTCTGAGAATGTCTAGGATTCACAAGAGACCAAGCTTAAGGCTTTGGTCCCCTTCTATGAGCGTATTTATATACAAGTATTTAGGCGGAGTCATCGGCAGTCTATGACGCGTTTCAGCGGCAGTAAGGCCACGAAACTCGTCGGCATATTAGTGTAAGTAGTCTAGTAATAAGCCGAGGCAACACAACAGCAGAAGGGATCGGCAGGAGTGTAATAGCGAGAGGGTAAGATAAGGAGGGGGAAGTGGTGACGACTCCAGCCGAGCTGTGGGAAATATGTACATATAAGGTAAGTATATTAGTAAGCACAAGCGTCCCAATGGTCCACCATGACACCCAGCAACACAAACCAATCCTCCACCCAGTCGCATACTACTCGGCAACATTCACACCCACAGAACGAAACTATGACATCTATGAATGAGAACTGTTAGCCGTCATGAAAGCCCTAGCCCACTGGAGGCACTACCTAGGATGGACAAAGATACCATTCATAATCCGAACTGACCACGCCAATTTACAATACTGGAAGTCGCCGAGAAATCTAAATCGGCGGACTGCACGATGGCACGCCGACCTCCAAGAGTACGACTACATACTGGAATACATTCCAGGAAAAACAAACACTGCAGCAGATGCGCTATCCAGACCACCAGATGCGGATCATGGTGAGAACAACAACAAAGACATCATGATCATCCCACCACACCGGATCTGAGCGGCGCAAACGGTCAATGGAAAAACTATCGTACCCAACCTCAAAGAGCTCAGACGAGCCATCATCCAAAATGCCCATGACACACCCACAGCAGGACACCCGGGGAGGGATGAAACCCTCAGAAAGGTGCAGGGGTGATATTGGTGGCCAAGGATGAAGGAATGGGTCGCGGACTACGTCAAGGGATGTGCGACGTGTCAACAAGCAAAAATATTAACGCACCAACCCCGTACTCCCCTCTATTGAATCCCTACGACACCAGGCACCCTGCCATTCGAAGTTATCTCAATGGATCTGATCACTGGACTACCACAAAAGCGAGGGCTAGATGCCATTCTCACCATAGTAGACCACGGATGTTCGCGCGCCGCCCTATTCATCCCATGCTCCACAAACATCACAGGGCCAGGAATCACCCAACTATACCTGGAGCACCTCTACCCATGGTACGGGCTTCCCAGGAAGATCATCAGCGACCGAGACCCATGGTTCACATCAAGCTTCGGAAAGGCACTTACCAGGAAACTGGGGATCCAGCAGAACCTGTCCACGGCGGCCCACCCCCAAACAGACGGCCTGTCCGAGTGAAAGAACCAATGGGTGGAGCAGTACCTACGACTGGTGACAGGTGGACAGCCGGACGACTGGACTGAATGGGTGGCCGTGGCGACCGCAGTACACAACAACTGGAGAAATAACACCACCGGGCTATCGCCCAATCAAATCCTGATCGGCTACGAACCCACACTGGGACCCGAAGATTCAGGGGTCCAAACCAACAATGAGGCGGTAGAACAACGAGTGCGCAAAATGGAGGAAGCACGAAAGAAGGCGATCGAAGCAATCAACAAAAAGGCGGCTGAAACACCACCGGCACAATACAAGGCCGGGGACCAAGTGTGGTTAGAGGGGACCCACCTCACGCTCCCGCATCAAGGGTCCAAGCTAAACCCAAAACAATATGGCCCTTTCAAGATACTCAAAGAAGTATCCCTGGTTGCATTCATGCTGCAACTCCCTACCTCGTGGTTGATCCATCCAGTGTTCCATGCATCCCTTCTTACCTCATACAGGGAGACGGACACCCACGGCCCTAACTACACCCGGCCCCCTCCTGACCTGATCGATGATGAAGAACAATACGAGGTGGAGCAAATTCGGAATCATCGCCATCAAGGGCGATCAAAGAAGCTCCAATATCTCATAAAGTGGCGGGGCTATCCCAAAAGCGATAACACCTGGGAACCAGCTGACCAGGTGCATGCCCCGGATCTCCTTCGGGAGTATCACAAGCACCGGCCCTTGACCGTTATAAAAGGGAAGCAGAAACCCCCGGCAAAATCATCAGCTCGATCCTCCTCTACTCATCTCACAACCATTGAATCCTCATGTCCTCCCCAGTCCCAGTCCCAGTTCCGGCCCCGGCCACACGTGTCCCGACCGAGAAGGCTGTCCAGCCTCCCTCCGCAGCGACCGGCTCCAGTCACGCCTCTGCCACCCCCGCCTCCAACACCATTCGACTCCCCGGGGCGTTCCCCGATCTCGAAACCAACGCCTTCTGGGAAGGCCCCCTCTCTCCGGGCACTGTGCGCTCCGTCCTGGACGGGTATGAAAACCTCAGCCTGGTTCAGCTCCGACAATTGGCCTCGGGCCTCGCCTCCACTCTCCAGCAGCGAGAGACACTGTTCCAAGACGAGGCAAGGTGCCTCAAACGCCAGTTCGAAGAGGTCAACCGAGATAACCGGGAGCTCAAAGCCTGGATTCAGCAAATCGACGGGGAGCCCCTCCTGTGCCCTGACGGGTACGTCGACAACGAGAGGAGGCTCCCCGACTTCACCATCACCACCCACGACGGCGAGAAACCCGCCGTATTCATCAAGCAGCTGGACGACGGACGAGTGGCCGGGCTGGCGGCCAATGTGACGGGCGACCATGACGCCCAAGTCATCGAGCTCTACACGCGGCCCGACTTCGACGATTTCCCCCTCTCCCCACTCCCACCTTGGTTCCGCGCCCGCTTGTGGGGAACCGAGATCGATTACCACCCACTCCGGGAGGCCGTCATCGCCCTGGACGATTGGAACCTCCTCGCCGAGGTCTCACGGTACCGCGTGCTGGACCGCG
Organism: Russula compacta; assembly: GCA_022376555.1. Taxonomy (NCBI): domain Eukaryota; kingdom Fungi; phylum Basidiomycota; class Agaricomycetes; order Russulales; family Russulaceae; genus Russula; species Russula compacta. Next base: position 5,702 of record WTXH01000362.1, read on the forward strand.
AGACTGACATCCTGCGCACCGAGCTGCACCTGGCCCAGGCGAATCTGGCAGCGTCTGAAGCTGCCAAGCAGGCGTGCGAAGACCAGCTCGTGGCAGCAAGAGCCGCAAGAAAAATTCCCATGGTGGGGGTCGAGCGACCACAACTGGCCCGGCGATCGGCATGGAGAAAGACAGGATGAGGGCATCCTGTCTAGTGGAGGGGTGATGTAACCGGCCTGGGGTGATGGTTCAACACCATCACGCCCCTGTAAGTTGCGGAACCGGCCAAATAGAGGATTCGTGCCCTGTTTCATGTTCATGCCCTGTTTCATGTGTATCAGCTTGTGATTTTCTTGAGTGGCTTGTGCCATTGGTCGTTATTGTTTCTGGCTTTAAAATAGGTAGCACTGCCCTTCAGGCCTTAGGCCTGCCCTCAAGTACTATGTACTATAAATAGGGGACTCATTACACCTGGTAGAGGCAAGTTGAGTCTCTTGTCTCAATACTAGCAGTGTTCTACTTCACTACGGGTGGCTACTGAGTCGGAGCTCAGCAAGCGGCAACCCAGGTATCGACATCGACTTGCAGGTCAACTTCGTCTCTATAAGCCTTCTAGGTCGCTTCGAGACCTAGCTTGTCGACTTAGTGTGTCTATTGTTGCTGTCAAACCCTTGGCAGTGACACAATTAATGTAAGAAGATTTTTTACCTCTGGAAGAAATGGCCAGTCAGCAGGATGATCCAGAGGACTCTGAGCCAGTGGATGACAGACACATAGATGCATTTGTACAACTGGCCAAGTGTCACCATAAGTATCTCTCCCAATATTGGGAGTCTTGTGTTTAATTTCACATTCAACACTCAGAATATCAGCATGCAAAGACCATCGTAGAACTGGCTGATGAACTCAGGATCCCTCACCTGCCTCATCTTATCTGTGCATTCCTACATACAAAAACCCATTCCAATGATGACAAACCTTGTTCTACATGTCCCTTTTTTATTGGGAAGATCTCTGTTGTTAACTTGGCATCTGCTACATTTTATGTGCCAAGTGACCTATGTGGGAAAGAAGGCATGCGGTGAGAGTACATCTGGGCCTGTCCAAACTGGAGGAATGAAGGCCCTCATCAGGACTGTGGCTTTGTTGTCACCAATCCAGACAGTTCAGGATTTTGGGGAATGGATGTTGCACACATGCTCTGTTTTTTTTCTTTTTGGTTTCATGGACATTGGTACCCTTGTGTGGTCATACGCTGGTTTGACCACATTGACAATGCCCCCAATGACAACACTGGCATGTGGATAGTCAAGCCCAGCACAACAGCTGCAAGGCAACTGAAGCTTGCAGTCATCCACATCAACTCCATTTTTCATGCCACTCACCTGATTCTGATGTTCACAGCAGCATCACAACTACCACCCCAAGGTGTTCACCCACATTGCTCATATGATTACTTCCATTTGTTCTATGTCAACAAATTTGCTGACCACCATACCTTTGCAATGGTTGTCTAGCCCTGGCACTAATGCTCAGACCAGGATGGATCAGCTGTGTTGGAGCACCCATCACCTGCAGAGCACCCATCAGCTGGCTTTTGATACCCCTGAGTTGCAAAGAAAATGTATATAAGCCATCCTCACTCGAGGATGGCAGCAGTATCATCCATTCATCCTAATTCAGTGTGTGCCCCCTCACAGCCTGAGAGCAGCTGGAAGCTAAGTCAGAGTCAGCCAGTGGGAGCTTGCTCAGCTCTTTCTCCCTCCCTTTGACCTCCAGTGTCATGTTGGACTGAGCATGGCAGTTCTGTCAATGTTTCTGTCTGGCAGCTCCCTTGGCTGCTTGTTCTCTTTGTCTGGTGGTTAGTTCATCTGGTCTACCCCTATCCCTCTGCTGTAAGTGTAGGATGATATCTGCATTGGTGACTGTCATCTTGGTCGTCTTCTGTGGAGTTTTAATGCCTTGTTAGAATGGCTGTTGGTAGTGGTGGTGCTAGCTGTGTTTGTCCTCTATTTCCTAGAGGAGGAAGGGGATCTAGGTGTGAAGGAGTTGATTTAGATACTTAAGACATGTATCCAAAGGAAGGGATGTCTGGAGTGCTGATACACCTTGTATTGCACTTAGTTTGTTGGTATCCCACTAAGGTCATGAATGGAAGGAGCTGCTCCTTGGTTCTGGGTTGCTAGTGCAGAGGGGCTGTTCTATAGAGCACTGAGAGGTCTGTTACTCAGTGACCTTCATCTGTCTAAAGTGAAGAAAGGCAATGCCTTTCTGAGTGCTTATCATATGTGTTAGAGTTCGAAGAGTTCCCAATTGGGACTCAGTTTACTATATATGGTAGATTAAGTGAAATGCATCACTAAGTCACTTTAGCAGACCCTAGGGTACATTCTAGGGCACAAGTAGAAAAGGGAAAGGGGCTTCAAAGCTTCAGATCACTCAGAGGTTTGCTCTGAGAATGTCTAGGATTCACAAGAGACCAAGCTTAAGGCTTTGGTCCTGTTCTATGAGTGTATTTATACATGGCTATTTAAGTGGAGTTTCTGGCAGCAATTGACATGTTTCAGCAGCAGTAAGGCCATAAAAACTGTCGGCAGATTAGTGTAAGTACTTTAGTAAGTAGCTGAGGCAACACAACAGCAGTCTGGGGCAGCATGAGCATAATAGAAGGTATGTAAAGTAGGGTGGGGGAAGTGATGATGACTCTGGCCGGACTGTGAGAAATACATACATATATGGACAAAAGATTAGTAAGCATAAGTGTCTCAACTGTCCACCATAACATCCAGACTGCCTACAAAACAAAACAGGGGCAGGGACAGGGATGCTGCCCCCATACCCACTGAATCTATTGCTAAGAAGATGATTGCTCTCAAGTGTAAGCAGGCAATGTATGTCCCCCCATCCCCCCCTTTCCCCCTTCTCATTTAACCCTCTCACACTCCTCTACTTACCCACAGCAACACAAGAGCCAAGGATTGTGCAGAATGTCCCACTCCTTGTAACCTGTCATGGTGGACTATTGGGACGCTTATGCTTACTAATCTTCTTGCCTTATATGTACATATTTCCCACAGTCTGGCTGGAGTCGTCACCACTTCCCCCTCCTTACCTTACACTACTGCTATTACACTCTTGCCGATCCCTTCTGCTGTTGTGTTGCCTCGGCTTGTTACTAAACTACTTACACTAATCTGCCAACATTTTCGTGGCCTTACTGCTGCTGAAACACGTCAGGCGCTGCTGAAGACTCCGCCTAAATAGTTGTGTATAAATACGCTCATAGAAGGGGACCAAAGCCTTAAGCTTGGTCTCTTGTGAATCCTAGACATTCTCAGAGCAACCCTCTAAGTGATCCGAAGCTTCCCAGCCCCTTTTCCCCTCCCCCTTGTGCCCTAGAACATACCCTAGGGTCTGCTAAGCGACTTAGTGACGCGTTTCACTTAATCTACTATATATAGTAAACCAAGTCCCGATTGGGAACTCTTCAAACTCTGACACATACGTTAAGCGCTCAGAAAGGTGTTGCCTTTCTTCACTCCAGACAGACAAAGGTCACTGAGTAACGGACTTCTCAGTGCTCTATAAAATCACCCTATCTGCATCAGAACACCCAGCAGGAAGAAGCAGCTCCTTCCATTCATGACCTTAGTGGCATACCGATGAACTAAGTGCAATACAAGGTGTATCAGCACTCCAGACATCCCTTCCTTTGGATACACGTCTTAAGTATCCAAATCGACTCCTTCACATCTAGATCCCCTTCCTCCTTCAGGAGATAGGGAACGACAGCAGCCAGCACCGCCACTACCCACAGCCGTTCTAACAAGGCGTTAGAACTCCACAGAAGATGACCAAGACGATGGTCACCAACGCAGATATCATCCTACATATACAACAGAAGGACAGAGATAGGCCAGACACCTTACCCCTCATACAAAGAGAACGAGCAGCCAAGGAGGCTGCCAGACAGAAACATCAACAGAACTGCCACGCTCAGTCCAGTGTGACATAACCAGCAGAACCCTCTGTCACCTTCCTGCAGGCAACAACTCCATTCCAGTGTAAGGTAGTACCCTTTGGAGCCATACTCAGAACAGAATGGAGCAGCCACATCAGAGCACCTGTGCTTGTAGAACCACCATCTATGGTACGTACCTTGCCTTGCATCTCCGTGCTCACCTATCCTCTTTAGGAACACCTCTTTTTATCTTATCCTTACCTTCCCTTGGATGGCAACTTACATGATCACAGCCCCTACAAGAGCTACACTGGGCAGTCACTTCCCCTGATGCTCATGACTAGGCCCGAGCCAGACTCAAACAAGTTCTGTCACACTAGGATGTCATGTGTCTTAGTGTGAGGGTTCGGGTTTGGTTCAGTTCAGAGTTTAGATGCCTTGTCTAAGTCTGGTTTCTGGTATGGTTCGAGGTTCAGAGTTCTGTCCTTAGAACTTGTACAGTTGTGGGTTCTGAATGGCATGTAGCAGCGCCAGCTGTTCTGTTATCACTCTAGGAAGTGATGTCTGGAGGTGCAATGATGTCTTGTATTGCACTTAGTTTGTTGGTGTTCACACTAAGGTTGTGAATGGAAGGGGTTCTGGTGTCTTGTAGGAGCGGCTCCTGGTTGCTACTGGTGTGTCGTAGTATGCGGCACGTATTACAGAGGTCATAGTATGCAACTTGTTCATATAGACAACTAGAGTTCCTTTACTAGTGGCCTTTGTATAGACAGCTAGAGTTCCGTTACTAGCAGCCTTCAGGTTCGGGTTCTGGGTGGGAAAGACGGCGTCTTTCTGTCTGAGTTGTTCAGGGTTTCAAGTGAAGAGCAAATGTGGCTCTAAGTTGATTTAGCAGGCCTTAGGGTACGTTCTAAGGTGCAAGGGGATGGTTCTGATGGTTCTTAAGCTTAAGTTCACAAGGGATGAACTAGAAGTCCTGTATTATACAAGAGACTAAGCTTAAGGCTTGAGTCTCGCTTTGGGGGGCTTTTATAGGCCCTGTGGCTACTGTACAGTAAGTACATATGACTAAGTAAAGGGATGATGTGTCTCTAAGGCATCGTACTAAGCATATATGACTACAAGATAGTAAGCATGTATGACTAAGTAAGTGATGATGCATTCAGATGGCATCCTACTAAGCCTATATGACTAAGAGGCTGGATGATGCATTTAAGCAGCATCATGAGGCTATGAGACTACAAAACATGGTGGCATATTAGTCTGAATGTATTAGTAACGAGCTGAGGCAACACGACATAAAGTGGAGGGCAGTGAAGCATAATAGAGGTGTGGTAATGTATAGGGATGAATGTGGAAGGGGCTCCCTGCCAGTCCGTGAGAAAGCAAATGTTATATATAGTAAGAAATGATGTAAGCATAAATAGTCCGGCAGTCCATAACATAACTACTTTTAGTGCTTTTAGTGCTTTTCTAATGCTTTTTGTACTTTTATGGCTTTTTGTGTTTTTAGTGACAGTTATGTAATGAAAAAGCATGTTAAAAGCATGAAAAGTAAAGTGTGAATTTACTGATGCTAGGCAATCCTGCCTCCAGGATGATGTACAGTTACGTGTAAGCACACTTTTTTTTGTAACTCACCACAGTGTCTGGGCACAGGTCATGCCTCTGAATAGAGTAGGAGGGCACTCTATCCCGAGCTGGAATAGTTGTGGGAGTGGTGTGAAGAGCAGGTCAAAGACATTTATAATTCCCTTTCTGAGTCTGACTACTGTACTGTCACGTGTCGATAGTCATGTGACTACGTAACACTTAGCCGTTGCAGCTGCAACGCAGCACTTTGGCTGTCCCAAGGACAAGGAAGACCAGCATAGCATTGGTTGACACATATTGATGTCCAACGACCAATGTACGCCCTGAATCATATACAACTTTCTGCACTGTTAATTTCCAATCAAATCTAGCAAAGTCTCATTACGCCGCAGCATCTCGCGTTCCGTTGATCCAGTCTCCCAGCCTACGCGTGCCTCGACTAGTAAGTAATAAATCAACCGCCAAATGACCAGACCCACGAATCCTTCGGTCTCTCACCGATATATCACGTTTCCAGGTCGAGCTCCCCCCGGACATCCACCCCCTCCCAGAGAGCGTAAACGCATACGTAAGTCGTTCGACCATCACAAACTGCATGCACGCCTCACACAGAGGCATGCACCGCACATAACCCTCCCCCGAGCTTATCTGATCGATCACTCCATCTTCACGCGACGCAAAATTTCCTCCAGTTCGTCTACCCCTTCACCCTTGAGCCCCACGTAATCAACGTCGAGTCAAACCGCCGTGCGACGATCGCGGCGCATGCGGCGCGCCGCGAGGCCTACCTCCACGCACGGGAAGATGAGAAGCAGCGTCGGAAGCGCGAGGCGCTGCGCAGGATTGCGCCTGGGTTCGAGCCGCTCGGTGGGCCGCTCGTACCCGTGAAAACCGGCGCGGCGCTGGGTCAGCAGCAGCAGGAAGAGGGAAGTGACGCCGCTGCTGCTGCTGCGGCCGCCACTGCTGGCGGTGAGGGTCTACCGCAGAGGGACGTTATGGATGATCTTGTGGATAGACTCGCTGCGCTGGAAGATTCCCATTGATGGATGCCGTTGTCTCTCGACGACAACGACCATGCATGTGTGCATACACTTGCGCACACGCGTTCCCTCCTGGAAAGGGAAGAGGGTCGTGTAACTGCTGGTACGTTCGCTGGTTGTTCCTAAAGAATGAGCGAGGTATTTATCACACAAGGACTAGCTTGTAGCAAAATATCTGCATGTACGATTTTATCAATCTTCCGAAATTTAATTTAGTTTATCTCAAACGCCACATGAGATACGTCATGTCGTCCGCGGTGAACAACCGAATGCCGTCAGGCTATTTTTTGATTTTCGATGCAAGAACACCTCACACCGAGAAACATCGCAAGGATTTAGAGACTCATTTAACCCGGGGTCTGAAACGCGGCTCGGAATCGGTATTTACCCTGGACCCCTCATATGGCACTTCCAGGTACTGTCTCAAAATATAGGCAAGTCAAAGACTTGGTAAACAGGATAGTGGCGCACGTGGACCACAACTAGGCACCCCAAGGTCCGTCATGCTTGGACCACCTGGGCTACTCATGACTCTTTTCCTATTCAGCCTAACCAACTCCCTATCCATACAACTCCCCCGGTCGCAAGTTCCTTCTCACTCTCATTACGAATGATAGCCATCTTAATACAGAGCCATCTTGTCTAAGCATTACCCTTGGAGCCCCCTCACTATCTTCTCGTCTCCAACCGTTATCTCATCTCGCACTCACTACTCCGCACTCCTCTCCTCTCCTCTTCTCTGCTCACGCCACTCCCTCCTCCACTTCATCAAAGCTACGAAGCAACTCTCGGCGTTTTCCGATCCCTGGCCTTTCCTTCTTGAGATGCTCTACTGCAGCCTTACCTACTGGGTCTACCATTTTCGGGCTATCTTGTTTTGCCGGCGAAGGAAACTGTCGACACGACCGGACGCCGTGCTATCCTGCTCCTTGAATTTAGGTGATGCTTTGGCACCAGCCACCACCACCACCACCGTCGTCGTCGTCATCGTAGGTCCTGCGCACTATCGGCGCACTGCGCTCGTCCCGCCCCTCAGGTCGCAGATGCACCCCTTGACATCCTGTGCATGCACAAGCCCTTGCCAGCCGGCATCGCGGAGTGCCATGCCCGTACTGGCAAGGAGACTACACGGCACTCCCACTTCACTGAGGATACTATAAGCCTGATTATATGCGGGATGTCGTCACTGCCATAGTATAGGTACAGGGATGAGACAGTAAAGTTTGCATTCGTAGAGCTTGAACTCGTTAGTAGGTTCACTTATAGGTTCGGTTACGATTGCGAGCTCTCCATCGTCTGATTTTTCCCTTAGGTTTAAAGCCTCGGGTTACGATTCAATGACAACCTGCAAGCGTATATTCTGTAGCCCTACATAAAGAGTGGCGTCGATCGAATAGTGATAGCAGAATACGTCATTTTTACGCTTTTGTCTTCGCAGCCCACCCACATGGGACCCACAGTTCTCTGGGAGTGTACGCATGGCCGCTTGTAATTCGGAACGGTTCTTGTTCGTCTCCCAACACCACCCGAGTATCAGTTTGATGGAAATATACATGAAAAGCCGCAGACCTAATGCTTGGAAAAACGGGACCCACCTCAGGGCCAGCCTGAGCCAAATCGGCGGTCAATGATAAGGGAGTGCTTTATCAGTTATCTGCAAATCTCCGCGGGCCATCCTCGTCATGTGTTCATTTAAAACTTCCACACCTGTCTTCCTTGCATCGCCCATGCGAAGGCACTTATGCCGAACGCGTATAGTCCCAAAACGCACATCGCCCGTCGATCTGAGGCGTACATCGTCCGCATCGACATGTTCACCACGCCCGTCGCCACGTTCGCCTGCGGTGCCGGCCCCGTGCCCACCAGTACACCCGGTCCAGATCAGCATACACTAAAAAGGGATGGAAACGCACGAGGAGGAAGATGGCCAGCGAGTTTCGGTTGAATGCTTCGAGCAACGGGGGCGCCGGCATGGGGCCCGCCTCAGCCATTGTTAGCATCCCAGCCGAGTTAGAGTCCGAGCCGTTGTCATTGCTGTTGTTCGAGCGATGGGTGACTTTGAGGCCTGAAACGGGCGAATACGTGCTCTGAGCAAGTGGCCTGGGGAAAAAGGCCAAGTCCAAAAGGAAGTAGCACAATAGGAAGGTTGTGTTGTATGCCGCTACCCACGCGATGTATGGTAGGTTCACCTGTCCCACGTCGTCAGTCGATGACCAACTCTCATGACGAGACGGGCAAATATAAAGCGCACCAGACGACGTGAAACGTCAGGTCCGCCAATGTGGAGATATCTGCTGATGCCAAAAAGGGTCCAGTAGATGACTGCATACGAGAAGAGCACGGTCGCTGTTTTGTCATTCTCACGGTGCACGGGAATAGACACGCGATGCGTGGTGCTTGTGGCGAAGTGAGTACGTGCATCTGCATTGCTGTCGCGGCGTCTCCGTACGGCAGCCTGCTGCCGGCGAAAATAGGAAGGTGATTGAGGAATTATAATTGTTCCCGTTGATAGGCCGAGCAGGTGTAAAGCAAGATATCCTCATCCCCGGGAGGAGCATGAGTATGGTCAGATGGAAGGAAGAGAGGTAATACTTACCTGTGAGGGACACAAGGCCTTCCTTGTTGGCGCTAATCAGAGTTTTTCGTGGTGCATCAAGAACATAGGATGTCAAGCCAGCAGAAAGGGAAAGTTGGTGTGCTACCCAAAACGTGAACAAAGGGCAGTCGGGTACATTTGTTTCGCATACCTGTTGCTACAAGAAGCCCAAGTAGCGATATAGACATGCTTGTGATGAGTGGGTGCAGGAAGACCCGTAAGACCGGTATTAAAGCCAAGGTTAGAAAAAAGTTCCAGTGCACGCCGTATTCAGTGATATGCTCCTTCATCGGTCCTCAGCAACGAATCTAACTCGAAATGGTACTAAACATAGACAACCCACCGGGTATTGCACACCTTTCACTAGCACGACGCGAACCAAGCCAAGCACTAATACAGGAAGGACTTTTTTGAGAACAATCACAATCTCGAGCCAAAGCGGCGGTCTTAAATACGCCGGGTATGTGATAGACCGGATGACTGGGATCGCGGAGACGATTCCCTGGGAAAATACAAACGCGCCGACGCCCATGTCCATCTACAGATGCCCTTAATTTTGAGTACCACAAAGGTAACAAGTACGGAAAGAAAACGCACGAGTGAAACTCCATAGGTCTCGCATTTGGCTAGCATGCGAGGAAAAACGGAGAAGTCGACGGCGAGGATGGCGAGCACGGTCACGAGCATCATATGCGCGCGGTACGTACTCAACGCGGACAAGCGTGTCACCTCGGGCTGCTCGGACGACGCCGAATGCTGCCGGGAGGTCTCGTCGTGGTAGGAACCAGGTGTGCGATGCGGTGACGACGACGCACGAGGTGACGCAACGCCTGCAGAAGGGAGAGGTGTCCCAGACTCGCGTGGTGGGAAAAAGAAGCAGATAAACGCGGTAGGAAGAAGCAGGCCAACGGATAATGTGCCTGGGCGATCAGCGAAAAGAGTCATGGAGAGGAGAACGGGGACAACGAGGAGTAGCCATTCGAAAAGGAAGCGAAGGAAAATGGGTGTGGGAAAACGTGAGCGAATGGCAGAGTGCAACGCGATAGAGGCCTTGCGAAGGTTGCGTGGTAAGCCGTGCAGGTCGTAAAGAGAGAAAGGGGACATACAAGGGCGACGAAAGATATCATATTCACATGAGAAACTGTAGAACCTGTCAGACCGGAAACAAAGGCCTCTTTGGAGACTTTGTAGTCATCTTGGTTGCTCGTTAACGCCATCTTCTTGCGTGTTGCCGCCGCGCTGTGTCACTCGCGTATGGCCCGCACGTGATTCAGTTGTACAAGCCAAATAATTCAAAATATGACTGTGCTCTAACCACTACTACTGTACACCGAAATGCATGACTGCTCGGCATGGTCATGGCCACACTGAATGACGATGGGATGATCATTTCCTGCGCGGGCTAGTAATTCAAGATTTTTCATATATCATTCGAGCTCTCTCCAAGTTTCATTGGGGCACATACACGAGTTGCACCCTCCCGGCGGCCTTGACGATATTGGAAAAGTAGCATTTATGGGCACATTGAGAGGCATCTCACTCTCAGCCAGTAAGTGACTGGACTCTCTGCCCGTCGACGCCCCGGCACTATGACTCCGGGCTTCGGTGAGCGGTACCACCGGCAGCGCATCTCCGCAGGCAGAATGCCCGGGAAGATTCATGGATTCGAAGATCAATGATCCCAAAATACAACGCTTCCTGATGCTATCTGTGATGAGAAATATAAGCTGGCGAGTCCTATGTGAATTTTGAAAGCAGTCTTTAGTGAATTGGTAAGATAAACGGCTCTACAAGCCCTCCGTACACATCAGCGATTTGAAATCCCGAGCCTCCTTTTGACCTAATTCATCTCCCTTACCTTTTTGAACATCGGTACAATACGTTCTAAGGAGGAATGTCTCATCTGTAGGTGTGGTGGCGGACGGGTATTAGGGTGATGAGGAAGGGCAATTACAGAAATTGCGTTAAAGAAAGCAGGAGGATGAGGGTGGGTGTATACTTGTTCGTACTCCCGTCCTTCACCCGAGCGGTGATTGTGGGGTGATTGCGGCCCTCGTGATCTGCAGCAAGCATACCATATATGTAACGGAGATGAGGAGTGCCGGAGGTGCAAGGCTCTGAGCTGAACCGCGCCCACATTCCAGCCGTGCAGTGCAACACTCATACCCATGGAGGCAGGGCGTGGCACTGGACAGTCGATCAACAGGGGAGTGGGAGGGATGGGGAGGAAGAAGCAGCATTGCCAGCGCCACTATCAAGGCCATATTTTAAGTCACGGGTGACGTTGATACCCCAGCTTGATGGATGACCTGTATGTTGAACTATCGATGCACCCTCTTGTGTAGTGAGGAACGCAGAAGATGAACCAGAACCAGGCCCAAAACAACGCATGAGGTGGCAGAGCAGAGCTAAGCACGGGGCATAGTAAAGACGATTGAGGGGAGCCTACTAAGGACAGCGGCGCATAGTACTAGCACACCACATTTGTCCAAGATACAATTTTACTGGCAGAGCACAGTGGTTTTGAAAAAGCTGGCCTGAAAGGTCCCAGTGAAAGGTCCCAGTGAGGGCTCTAATCCCTGTGTGTCACACCAAACCGTGACAATAAATCAGGCGTGTTTATAGCAATAAAATCGGGCTCAGTTAGCCGAAACGATTCGATCAGGATGAGAGTTATCGATTGGTAAAACGGGGGTTTGCTTGCTTTCTGTAATCGATCAAACACGCGGTTAGTGGAAAGTGATAATAGTCACAGTGATTGACATGTCACGTTCAAGTTACAATCGCGTCATGTGTTATTGCAAATATAACTCGGCTATAGTTGGAAACGGCCGAGCGAACTGGAATCAACCCTGGGTCCAGCACCTTGCCATACAAGAAAACAAATGAACGTTAGCTCGATTCGAACATGACCGGCGAATGACCACCGGTAGCGATGTGAGTATGCCTGGTCGGCAGTACCGGCGATCTTCTAATCTTGATCCTCGGAATCATTTCGGAACTGACACTGTAGCGGAGTCAAAAATGACTGACCTTAATAGGAACGTTGTCAGATGTGCCTGGAGTCTATTGGACGGGCGTAAAGCTGGACAGCCTAGACTACTCTCGTTATATTGTTCTGGCGTCTCGCTCGTCCTATCTTTTGGTCTTCTGTTGAATCAGACCAGCCTGTTGATTCCAATGGCCCAATGGTTAGGACTCTCTGGACCTTCAAGCTTCAAGTTGTGGTGCAGGGTGCTCTCAAATGACGGCCACAGGGTGTCCTTCGCGATCGTTGGGACAGCAAATTACTGAACGCCTGCTCATTGCTTCTTTGCGGCTTGCCTTTGCGGCGCAAGTTCTTCTAGCCTCGTGATTACTATGTAAGGTATTATCACATCCAGGCCACCATTCAGAATATACTAAAAGGTCGCATCCTTTTTCGTGCCTTCCCTCTGCCCTTTCCCACCGGCACCCGCTTCCACTTATCACCCTCTCTACGATACTCCTGGGCCATGCCTTCAAAACGAATCAGCATCTTCCGTCAACTGGTTCCCCAGAGCCAAGCTGGCACGTAGAAGATATACCAGATCAGACGGGGAAGGTTGTGATAGTCACTGGCGGAACCGTGGCGTAGGGAAAGAGACAGCACGAGTAACCATCCCTTGTCCTTACTCCATCTTAGCCCTCACTTACTGTGAATATCCATAGGTACTACTCTCTAAGGGTGCCAGAGTGTATATTGCTGCACGCACAGAAGGGAAGAAAGAGGGTGTGGTTGATGAGCTCCGAAAGATCACAGGAAGAGATTCCGTTTTCTTCATCAAGCTCGACCTTTCGGATCTTCTCTCCGTCAAGGCTGCCGCTGAGGAATTCCTGCGCAGGGAGTCGGAGCTTCATATACTCTATAATAATGGGCAAGTCTCCTGTACGCACTCTCTGCGAAACATGCGTTTAACATGTCCCAGCTCTGTGATGTACACGCCGGTAGACAAGCTCACAAAGCAAGAATATGACTATCAGTTTGGGACCAACGTTCTAGGTACGAAGCGACGTAAACCTCGCAAACCAGATCACGTCCTAAGGCTTGCGTTTACAGGTCACTTCTATTTCACTAAACTTCTCCTTGACGTCCTCCTGAGCACTGTAAAAAAGTGTCCCCCGAGATCAGTGCGTGTAATCAATGTGAGCTCTATTGGCCACTACTTTGGAGCGCCGGAGGGTATTCGATGGGAAACGCTTGGTGCCGGAGAGGAATCGCTTGAAGAACGCAAGAAGCTCGGCACAGCCAGGTTGTTCGGCCAGAGCAAGACTGTAAGGGCCATTTCTTCTCTGCTAATGCCACCGGTTTCTAATCTGCCAAAGGGGAATATCCTCTTTTCCACTGAACTCGCTCGACGATACGGCCCCCAGGGCATCGTGTCCATCTCCCTTCACCCGGGAACAAATCTCTCTCGTCATGCAGGTACTGTACTGCAACGCTGCGGACAGATCATGAAATTTTTATTCTTTTACATGATCTCATGCGGAGACCCGAGTTTCCTATCGGAAGATAGTCTGGCCAAATTCGCCCAGGATCGTATCTCTAATGCGACTCATCGCGCGGAAGAACGTGTCAATACCATAACTAGTCGCATGGAGGATCGTGTCAATACCCTGAGTAGTATCGCAGCAGGAGAGCTTCCCGACGGTACAGACCCTCATTCAGCGGCCCTAGAGGAAGAGCACCCACATCCCCCAAGTGCCCACGGTGCAATCACTTCTTTGTATGCCGGCACCGCCGTCTCTGCGGGCCAGCATAATGGCAAGGTACGCATTCCTGTCTCTGGCACTACCGTGGTACGTCGACTAACGTGGAGCCAGTATCTCACTTCCTGGGCACGCGTCACGCTTCCACATCCGAAGGCTATCAACATCCGCAATGAGAGAAGTTGTGGGAGTGGTGCGAAGAACAGATTGACATTGTCTTTGGGAAGAAGCCAGAAGTTGAGAAGAAGCCCGAAGAGCAGGCCACCTCCTCTCAGACTGAGAAGGATGTAGAAGAAGTTCAGGTTGAGAAGAAACCCGAAGAGCAGGCCTCCGCCGCTCAGGCTGAGAAGGCTGTAGAAGAAGTTCAGGTTGAGAAAAAACCCGAAGAGCAGGCCACTGCCGCGCAGGCTGAGAAGGCTGTAGAAGAGGTTAAGACTGAGAAGAAGCCCGAAGAAAAGGCCGCCGACGTCCAAGTTGAGAAGAAGCCTGAAGCCTGACTATGATTTGTTGTATGGCCATTTCATTCCTATTTCTTGTATCTTGTACTGTACACTCAAATTCCTTGTTTCATCCACAAATACCACATGGCCTCCGGTGCCGTGACAACTAATCCCTCCGATGTCCATTCACGAGTCTCTCATTTTGCTTCCAACGTTTTAACGCTATATACTCCCCCCAATTTTTCACCCTCTCCCAGAAAGTCGCTGTCTATGTACATTGAATTACGTGAAATGCGCGAATACATGCCTTTGAGGGCCCCTTTGATTTTCCCAGTGCTTCGACAGATCGTTACATGTGAACTAGAGGCTGTCCGGAATTCCTGTACAACTCTTTCCCCTGCACCCTGCACCCTCGAGTTCCAAGTCATCTAACTGCCATTCTCGACGCACGCGCCCGCGCCTCCTGAAACTGGACATGGTCACCGTCGATCCTCTGCTCTCCACACGTCAAAGCTATGGGCAGTTCGATTATAGATAGCCCCTCTGCTCAATAGGGCGTGTATAACTGACTGTGTGGAAGACGAACGCTGCGCGCCGAGTCAAAAGGTGGCAGCCGGAAAGAAACCGCCGGGCTAGTACGCGTAACGATTCGCCTCAGCCTCATGTGAAGCCGAGACCTGTGTTGGGGCTGTGGCAGGCACAAATCTCTGTGATGTTGCCGCTTGCCAGTGATGGAGGGTGAGGGTGACGACAAACGGCGATGTGACCGCCAGGGGTTTCTTCTCGCGACCTCGCCGGCAGCGGAGGGGCTCACGAGGCTCCGGGTCTCCTCGGGTCCTCTTCTGACAGGTTTGAAATGTAGAAGCTGGGGGGAGTCGGGCCTCTTTCCAGTTTCTGGTAAGGAATTTGGGCTGCCTGTTTGTGAGCCTCTAGATCATCTGCGTGGACGACCGGCTGGCAACAACACGCCCAAACGAACCCTCTTATGTCTCAAAAGGTCGATTCGACCAGATGCAAGACATACTGTTATCACATAATATTCCTAGGTATATCCCCCCCCTTGCGAAACACATGGTCTACAAAATTATCTTTCCGGACATTGTGTTTGTGTTTGACCAGACAATACTGGTAGTCCGAAGGCCATGAGGATAAAACCTGCCATACGCCGGAATCCGGCTCTTCCCTAGGCTATGCGCTTTGTACCTCCCTTTACAATGAGCCCGCAACGTGTCAGTCTCCATCAGAAAATCGTTGGAGATGTCTGAACGCTCTGCGATCGTACGACGAGGGTGAGGGGTGGTTCCTGTGACCGCCTCATCAACGACAAAGGGAAGACGACGGGAAATGGGTAATGATCGAAAAGACTTGATTATTATCCTTTCCTCTCGCGGAGTTTTCAAAATGAGTGTAGGGGTTCGTATTCAGTTTTTGCGTGCACTTATTGTGTAACAGCATCTTATGAAACACTTCAAAAAAAAAGACAAGCCGATGGGCATGGCACAGGCGTGTTTCTCACCTCCGCTGACAGGCTCGGAAACTTCCATACCCAGGAACTTTCTTCCGTCCTCTTTCGCGAGGACCCATCATCCCCGGGTTCGCTTCCTGGTTTCGGAAGGAATCCTGCTGAAGTTGGTGAGCCTTTTCTTGGGGTTTCTACCCGATGTGCCCGCTGGAAACGGAAGGCAAGGGACTGGTCTACTGTACTGTGTTCGGTGTGGCAAAGAGACGTCATCGGTTGCGATCGGTGTGACAGCGGACCCCATGAATCTTAATGGCCGCCTGTTCCTACATCCCTACAGTACCCCCTTCATTAGCTCGCCGCATGTTCTTCGAGTGGCAGCCTATGACACCCGAATCCACTTCCAAAATCAAACACCGTATCTATTGCATTACCTCCCCGTTCTTCACTTCCCCCCCTTGGCTCCATCAGTCCCTCTTAGCTACGATACTCTGAACCAAGGCCGAAGACCATCATATCGCTAGTGGTACTGGTTATCGCGGCATCGGAAAGGAGACCCGCACGGGTAAGGCCCTCCTCGCTCACACGTGGCCTCTTCGTTGATTGAAGGCGTCATGGGGACTCCAAACGAGGAAGTGATCGCTTGAAGTGCGCAAGAGGCTCGTGATGGTCAAGCTATACGGTCAGCGCAGACTGGTTGAGTTGTTTCTAATCGGCAAATATCCACTTTCTGAATGAAATGATGGCAAGCATTGTATCTGTGTCCAGGAGCTTTTGACGCACGACACAGATATCTCGGGTCATGCAGGCTCAGTTTCACACCACATCAAACTACTGGTAGCGGTTACTACTGTCATTCACACTGGCGCAGTCTTAGGTGGCAACGTAATTGGGCAATGACCCTCACAGGGGTGCTTACCCTAAAGACATGAATACCCACCTGGAGGACCTTTCTTCTGCGCAAAATATTCGATTCGGGAATCTCCCTTCCATGCAAGATATTTATCGTGAACACGTTACCTTCTGCGCAACATTGTTTGTCTGTCTGTCTACAATCTCCAAAGTACCCTCCTGTGCGATCACGTTTTGCGTGACGGCACTGATCTCGCTGCAGGCGGGCTCGGTGGCAAGGTAGGCCTATCTTCAGAATTATCCATAGCGTGTCCGACAAATGCCTTTTCAGTGTCTCACTTGTTAGGTATGGGTTACACCTCCGAATAAGAAGGCATCCGATCCCCGAGCTCGAGAAGAAGCTATTGGAACCTGGCGTGACAAGCAGGTTACAGGCGACGACATGATGGCCTCCGCCGTAAGAAGTACGCTGTCTATTGAGCTGCTGAATACTTGTTACCAGAATATGACTGTCGTTGCTTCTACTAGTCCTTTCTCCGAGGCTCGAGGGTACTATGTAATTGTCGCCTCATGTACCTGCTGGGGTGCAGGGAGTCTGCGCAAAAAAAGGGATGAAAAAGAATATTTTTATGTGGGATAAAGATGGGAAAGACTTGGGGTTCGTGTCGCCCCTAACTGCTATCTCAATTTTTTGGCCCAAAAGAATTATTCCCAGTCTCATGGTGTTTACGTTCACTACTCTCTGGATGACGCATCATGGTGAACCACCCACCACAGTACACGCGCGCGACTGAACAATGTCCGTCTCTTTGTATCCACCAGTTGCTGGCAATGCAGACCAATGCAGTACCGTCGTACCGTTACCCCGTTTGTTCTCGCGCTTCAGCAGGTCAGCCTCCTTGCCCGCTTGTCTTCCCAAAGAACAAAGTCAACGTCTTTCTCTCTCCCCCAAATGTGCTGA
>WTXH01000363.1:0-23251 GCA_022376555.1 Russula compacta
AGGGATCTAGATGTAAAGGAGTTGATTTGGATACTTAGGATGCATATCCAAAGGAAGGGATGTCTGGAGTGCTGATACACCTTGTATTGCACTTAGTTCATTGATGTGCCACAAAGGTCATGAATAGAAGGAGCTGCTCCTTCCTGCTGGGTTTCTGATGCAGATGGGGTGGTTCTATAGAGCACTGAGAGGTCCATTACTCAGTGACCTTTGTCTGTCTGAAGTGAAGAAAGGCAATGCCTTTCTGAGCGCTTAATGTATGTGTTGGAGTTTGAAGAGTTCCCAATTGGGACTCAGTTTACTATATATGGTAGTTTAAGTGAAATGCATCACTAAGTCACTTGGCAGACCCTAGGGTATGTTCTAGGATGCAAGTGGGAGGGGAAAGGGGTGGTGAAGCTTTGGATCACTCGGAGGATTGCTCTGAGAATGTCTAGGATTTACAAGAGACCAAGCTTAAGGCTTTGGTCTCATTTTATGAGTGTATTTATACATGGCTATTTAAGTGGAGTTTCTGGCAGCGATTGACGTGTTTCAGTGGCAGTAAGGCCATGAAAACCATTGGCAGATTAGTGTAAGTACCCTAGTAAGTAGTCAAGGCAACACAACAGCAGTCTGGAGCAGCAAGAGCATAATAGAGGGTGTGTAAAGTAGGGTGGGGGAAGTGATGACAACTCTGGCTGGACTGTGAGAAATACATACATATATGGACAGAATATTAGTAAGCATAAGCGTCCCAACTGTCCACCACAACACTAGTAATAAGCCGAGGCAACACAACAGCAGAAGGGATCAGCAGGAGTGTAATAGAGGTGATGTAAGGTAAAGTGGGGGAAGTGGTGACGACTCCAGCCAGACTGTGGGAAATATGTACATATAAGGCAAGAATATTAGTAAGCATAAGTGTCCCAATAGTCCACCATAACAGTATGCAACTTGTTTGTATAGACAACTAGAGTTCCATTACTAGTGGCCTTCAGGTTTGGGTTCTGGGTGGGAAAGTTGGCATCTTTCTGTGTCATGCTAGGCCATCACGTGTCTTAGTGTGAGGGTTTGGTTTCAGTTTTGGTTCAGTTTGGGGTTTGGATGCCTTGTCCAAGTCTGGTTCTGATATGGGTCAGGGTTCAGAGTTCTGTCCTTAGAACTTGTATGGCTGTGGCTTCTGAATGGCATGTAGCAGCGCTGGCTATTCTGTTATCACTCTAGGAAGTGATGTCTGAAGGTGCAACTACATCTTGTATTGCACTTAGTTCATTGGTAATTCACAAAGCTCATGAATGGAAGGGGTTCTGATGTCTGGTAGGAGTGGCTCCTGGTGCTACTGGTGGTGGTAGTATGCGATGGGTATTACAGAGGTCATAGTATGCGACTTGTTCATATAGATGACTAGAGTTCCATTACTAGTGGCCTTTGGGTTTGGGTTCTGAGTGAGAAAGGTATTGCCTTTCTGTCTGAGTTCATTCAGAGTTTCAAGTGAAGAGCAAATGCAGCTCTAAGCTAATTTAGCAGGCCTTAGGGTATGTTCTAAGGTGCAAGAGGATGGTTCTGATGGTTCTTCAGCTTAAGTTCACAAGGGATGAACTAGAAGTCCTGTATTTATACAAGAGACTAAGCTTAAGGCTTTGGTCTCACTTTGGGGGGCTTTTATAGGCCCTGTGGCTATTGTACAGTAAGTACATATGACTAAGTAAAGGGATGATATGTCTCTATGGCATCGTACTAGACATATATGACTACAAGATAGTAAGCATGTATGACTAAGTGAGTGATGATGCGTTCAGCTGGCATCCTACTAAGCCTATATGCATAGAGTTGAAGGACGATGCTTCGAATGCAGTCAACAAGGACACATGGCCAAAGATTGTCCAAAGAAGAAGTTCAATCCCAGACCATTGCCTAAAGCTTCCTACATCAAAGTAGTCAAAGAAGAAGAAGAAGAAGACCAGGAGTATTATGATAAAGAAGAGGAAGAAGAGCCTCCAGGGCAAGATGAAATGACTGAACTAGCTAACAGAATGATCCAGTTCTCTGACAACAAAAAGCTCAAATGGATGAATGCCATGAGAGAAAGAGGAGTGGATTTTCAACAAGTCTGAATGACACAGCCATCATTTGGACTTTATTCCAAAATGATGCCTTCATACCAAAGATATGATCAGTACAAACCCAATTAATATTGTGTCACAAGGACCAACAGGCCAAGATTTGAACATTGATTGACAGTGGAGTGACAGAAAACTTCATCTCCCCTTGAATTGTCAAATGTTTCAAACTTCTTAGACAGAAGTTAGACAAACCCTGAACCGCCAGAAACATTGATGGGACTATCAATGCAGCAGGACAAATTACAGAGACAATATGCCTCACCATCCAACATTGAGGCATATGAAGAGAGTTACCCTTCTTTGTCACCAATCTAGGGAAGGACAACATCATCCTAGGATAACCCTTCCTACAAATCACCGATCTAGACATTAGCTAGAAAGAAGGAAAGATATGAGGGCGAGTTATAGCAACCACCCAAGATGTCAACAAAAGACCACCCATATTCCAAGTACAGAAAACTATGACATCCACCCAGCTAGCAAGAAGGAAAAGAAGGAATGGCACCAATTGGTACCTAGGGAATACCAATGCTTCAAGAAGGTCTTCAGTGAAGAAGCTTCAAAGTGAATCCCTGAATCAAAACCCTGGGACCACACCATTGACCTTAAACCCAATGCACCTGCATCATTCGACTGCAAAATATACCCTCTATCCCCCAAAGAACAAGATGCACTAGAAGAGTTCCTCAAGGAACATCAAGACAAGGGATACATGGAACCATCCAAATCACCATATGCCTTACCATTCTTTTTTGTCAAAAAGAAAGATGGAAAACTCTGACCCATACAAGACTACAGGCAACTAAATGAATGGATGGTCTCTAACAATTACCCTCTCCCCCTCATTTGAGACCTTATCCCATGACTAGCACACAAGAGACACTTTACAAAGTTTGATGTACAATGGGGATATAACAATATCCTCATTAGACCAGAAGACCAACACAAAACTGCCTTCAAAACAAACTGAGGATTCTTTCAGTCAAAAGTCATATACTTTTGAATGCAAAATGCCCTAGCCACCTTCCAAAGCATGATAGACATCATCTTCAGAGAACAATTAGCAAAAGGAAGCATCTTCATATACATGGATGACATCCTCATTGCAACCGACAGAACCTGGAAAGAACACCAACAACAAGTAGATGAAGTCCTACAAATCCTCACCAACAGCAACCTCTATTTGAAGCCAGAGAAGTGCAAATTCCACAAAGAAGAAGTGGAATACCTAGGAATGATAGTAGGAGGCGGCCTTGTCAAAATGGACCCAGTCAAAATCAAAGCAATCACTGACTGGCCAACTCCCAAAACCATCAAACAAGTTCATGCATTTCTAGGATTTGGAAATGTTTACAAGGACTTTATTACACACTACTCCAAAATTGCATGACCTTTACACAACTTGACAAAGAAGAACTGTTGTGGTGGACAGTTGGGACACTTATGCTTACTAATATTCTGTCCATATATGTACATATTTCTCACGGTCTGGCCAGAGTTGTCATCACTTCCCCCACCCTACTTTACACACCCTCTATTATGCTCTTGCCACTCCAGACTGCTGTTGTGTTGCCTTGGCTACTTACTAAGATACTTACACTAATCTGCTGACGGTTTTTGTGGCCTTACTGCCACTGAAACATGTCAATCGCTGCTGGAAACTCCGCTTAAATAGTCATGTATAAATATGCTCATAGAAGGGGACCAAAGCCTTAAGCTTGGTCTCTTGTGAATCATAGACATTCTCAGAGCAATCCTCCAAGTGATCTGAAGCTTCACAGCCCCTTTCCCTTCTCACTTGCACCCTAGAATGTACCCTAGGGTCTGCTAAGCAACTTAGTGATGTGTTTCACTTAATCTACCATATATAGTAAACCGAGTCCCAATTGGGAACTCTTCAAACTCCAACACATACATTAAGCACTCAGAAAGGCATTGCCTTTCTTTGCTCCAGACAGATGAAGGTCACTGAGTAACAGACCTCTCAGTGCTCTATAGAACCACCCCATCTGCACCAGAAACCCAGCAGGAAGGAGCAGCTCCTTCCATTCACAACCTTAGTGGCATACCAACGAACTAAGTGCAATACAAGGTGTATCAGCACTCCAGACATCCCTTCCTTTGGATACACATCTTAAGTATCCAAATCGACTCCTCCACACCTAGATCCCCTTCCTCCTTTAGGAGATAAAGAACAACAGCAGCCAGCACTGCCACTACCCACAGCCATTCTAACAAGGTGTTAGAACTCCATATAAGATGACCAAGACAACGGTCACCGATGCAGATATCATCCTATGCATACAGCAGACGGACAGAGACAGGCCAGATGACCTAACCCCTATACAAAGAGAATGAGCAGCCAAGAAGGCTGCCAGACAGAAACATCGACAGAACCACCACGCTCAGTCCAGCATGACAAGATCAAACAATGGGAATGGGGGCCCAAGGAAGAAGAAGCATTCCAAACCCTCAAAACAGAATTTATTTGCTACCCCATCCTACAAACAGTGGACCAAACCAAAACCTTCATATTGGACACTGATGTATCCACTTTTGCAATAGGAGCCACCTTATCCCAAGATTTTGAAGATGGGAGACACCCAGTGGCCTATTTTTTGAAGTCACTATCACCAGCAGAACAAAACTATGATATCTTTGACAGAGAGCTACTAGCAATAGTAGCTGCCACCAAAGCCTTCCATCATTATCTCCTAGGAGCTACCCAACAAATCTAGATATGCTCCAACCACAATAATCTGAAATATTCAGATCAGCACATAAAATTACACCCAGACAAGCAAGATGGATGGCCCACCTTGCCAACTTCAACTTCCTACTCCACCACATTCCAGGAAAGCAAAACACAATTGCTGACCTCCTATCTCAGAGAGAAGACCTTAAAAGGGGGGTAGAAGTCAATGAACATGTGACAATTTTACCCAATCCTCTTTTTTCTCAAACAATATACATGCCAGATGACACCAGTCAGTGACAAGAAACCCTCCAAGAACTACATGACTCGCCAATTGGAGGATATCTGGGCATCAAGAACACTTGGGACCTTGTCAAAAGATGCTTCCATGGCCCAAGACTCAGACAATTCATCAAAAACTATGTCAAAGGATGCACTAAGTGTCAAGAAAGCAAGACAATCTGAGTTGCCCATGCACCTCTACATCACTTTGACACTCCAGTCAAAAAAGGACCATTCCAATATATATCCATGGACTTCATAACTGACCTACCAAAGTCAAAAGGATACAACTCAATCCTTACCATTGTAGACCAAGGATGTTCCAAAGCCACCATATTCTTAGCCTGTAAGAAAACCATTGATGGAGAAGGAGTAGCTGGACTATACCTCTGCCATTTATTCCCCTGGTTTGGAACACCAAAACGAATCATATCAGACAGAGACCCAAGATTTATAGGCAACTTTGCACATACCATGTGTAAAGCAATTGGGACAAGACAAAACTTGAGTACTGCCTTTCACCCAAGGACAGATGGACAAAGCAAATGAATGAACCAATGGATCAAAGGCTACTAGAGACAATTTGCCAATGGAGTTCAAAACAATTGGGCTCAGTACCTCCCAGTAGTGGAATTTGCTCACAACACATGGAAATATGAAACAACGGGCTTTACACCACACCAACTAATCATGGGGACTAACCCACAAGTGAATTAGAAAGATGGCAATGAAACAGTACCTGCCACCACCACCCAAATAGAAGAACTTACCAAGGCAAAAACAGTAGCCCACCAATCACTACAAAGGAAGACCCAAATAAAGAAACCAATCAAGACATACAAGGAAGGACAAGAAGTATGGCTTGATGTGCACAACATCAAAGCAAAGGCACCATCAAAGAAAATGGCACCAAAGTGCATAGGACCCTTCACCATCAGTCAGCAAATATCAGCAGTGGCATACTGGCTCAACCTACCTCTGAACATGAACATACACAATATGTTTCATGTGGATCTAATAGCACCTTATACAGAGACCAAGAAGTATGGCAAGCCTTACAAACAACCACCACCTGACACAATAGAAGGCAAAGAAGAATATGAAGTTGATGAAATTATTGCAGAAAGGAAACATGGGCACAAGTGTCAGTGCCAATACCTGGTCAGGTGGAAAGGATACCCTACATTGGACAACTCATGGGTCAGCAGTGATGACCTACATGCTCCAGAGCTCCTTGAAGAATTTCACAAGACCAAAGAGACCTGAACAAGGGGTCAAAACATATAAGGACCCATGAAACAAGATGAAGACCCCATCAAGCAACTGCCTCTTAAACAGCTTACTACCAAACCAGCCTCACTACCACCACCACACTCCTCATCTTTCACATCTCACTTCCACCATTCCCACCTTTTGAAACATTCAGCCCCAACCACAATATCAATGGCTGCAATTGTCAGCACCACCCCTATGGCACCCACAACTGGCCTACCCACCAACTGCTTTTACCCCCTCACTTTTATTAAGGATACCTCCACCAACAATAGTTCTTGGGGATCTGTCTCTCCACCGCTACTTACCCCTACAGGGTATTCAGTTAACAGCACCCCAACTTCCCCACTTTCTTCCTCCTTTGCTCTTCCCAACAACAGCAACTACACCAAGTACAAGATCTTGCCTCAGGACTGGGCTGTCATGAAGGATGTCAAGTTTGTTCTCAGTGTCAGCCCAATGCATACAACTTATCTTATAATTGCCTGACTATACATACCATACCAGATCACTCACAAGGTGCAGCAAGTGATGTCCACAGAGAGCACCCCAATCTTGTGTGGTGTCATTCCTTCATTTGAGATGTTCATGACAGCTTGGCAGGCAGTTGTCATTGATCACCCCAAGTTGAAACCAATGGTCAAACCTGGGCTAGATTTGGCTTACAAGTACTATAGTTGAATGGATTGTACTACTATCACTCCAAACATAATGCAAAATGGCAGAGTAATACAAAATCCATCCTACAAACACATCTACTGTAGCTAGCCCTCCAGAAATTTAAGATCAACCAACACATATCATACTTAAAGGGGTCTGAAAAAGATTTTGGGAAAGATTTGTAGCCATTGTGATTCTGCACAATGATCTTTGAAGGGGACACAACAAATTTAGGGATAATATGCAGCTACTGCCCCCAAACAAATTCCAAAAACTCCCAGGTTTTTTCAGGATGCCATCACAATACACTAAAATAGAGCTGACCATTTTATACAGTGTTTCTTTATCATTTTAGAGAGCTACGCAGACATGGCAATTGACCATGACAATTGTAGATGGAAGTTTAAACTCCGCTTATTTCAAATACAATGCAACTTTGTTTATTGATTATACCACAGCACCACAGTGGTGTGTGGTCCTCTTCTCTTGGTATTGTATGCCTAGACACAAGATGCCTAACATCTGAGGAAGGTCTACAGCTTTCTCAGGAACAGCAAGCACTGAAAGATGTCATGCTAGGACGTCACATGTCTTAGTGTGAGGGTTCAAGTTCAGTTTGGTTCGGGTCAGAGTTTGGATGCCTTGTCCAAGTCTGGTTTCTGATATGGTTCGGGGTTCAGAGTTCTGTCCTTAGAACTTGTACGGTTGTGGGTTCTGAATGGTGTGTAGCAGCGCCAGCTGTTCTGTTATCACTCTAAGAAGTGATGTCTGGAGGTACAATGATGTCTTGTATTGCACTTAGTTTGTTGGTATTCACACTAAGGTCGTGAATGGAAGGGGTTCTGGTGTCTTGTAGGAGTGGCTCCTGGTTGCTACTTGGTGTGTCGTAGTATGCGGCACATATTACAGAGGTCGTAGTATGCAACTTGTTCGTATAGATGACTAGAGTTCCTTTACTAGTGGCCTTCGTATAGATGGCTAGAGTTCCGTTACTAGCAGCCTTCAGGCTCAGGTTCTGGGTGGGAAAGATGGTGTCTTTCTGTCTGAGTTATTCAGAGTTTCAAGGTGAAGAGCAAATGTGGCTCTAAGTCGATTCAGCAGGCCTTATGGTATGTTCTAAGGTGCAAGAGGATGGTTCTGATGGTTCTTTAAGCTTAAGTTCACAAGGGATGAACTAGAAGTCCTATATTATACAAGAGACTAAGCTTCAGGCTTGAGTCTTGCTTTGGGGGGCTTTTATAAGCCCTGTGGCTACTGTACAGTAAGTACATATGACTAAGTAAAGGGATGATGCGTCTCTAAGGCATCATACTAAGCATATATGACTACAAGATAGTAAGCATGTATGACTAAGTAAGTGATGACATGTTCAGATGGCATCCTACTAGGCCTATATGACTAAGAGACTGGATGACATGTTTAAGTGGCATCATGAGGCTGTGAGACTACAAAACATGGTGGCATATTAGTCTGAACATATTAGTAATGAGCTGAGGCAACATGACATAAAGTGGAGGGCAGTGAAGCATAATAGAGGTGTGGTAATGTATAGGGATGGATGTGGAAGGGGCTCCCTGCCAGTCCGTGAGAAAGCAAATACTATATATAGTAAAAAATGATGTAAGCATAAATAGTCTGGCAGTCCATAATATCACCCCCTGTTTAGTGTCTTGGGGCACATCCTTGGTGGGACTCCCTGTAGGGGCAGTTGTGACGGATGTGGCCAGTGTGGTGGCACTTGTGGCACTTTTTGTGGTTCTTGATGGCCCCCCAGGACCATATGTACTCGTCGTCGTCATCATCAGTGTCAAGGGGGGCAATGTGTTTGAGATACTCAGGGACTTTGAAGTTTTTGAGCATCTCGTTGCGAGCAACCTTGAAAAGGTTGCTCCAGGGCACTGGCTGCACTTTGAGGCTGGTCGTGATGCGGTTGAAGGCGTTGGCATCCTGCAATCCTCCCAACCACTCCATCTTCTTCATATGTATGAATGCTGCCTTGATTTTGAGCTTGAGCATTTCTTGCTCAAGGTAGTGGTCATCTTCTTCCCACTTGTGGTAGGCAATGACAGCTGCTGTTAGTGATTCATCTCCCTCATCCTGCAGGGTGTTATTGACACTCTTAGCAAACAGTTCCCTGCCAGAGAACAGTCTGCTGTGGTGTTTAGTATATCCAGCAGCAGGATGTGTGGAGGGGATGGGATGGAGTAGGTCTGTATAAATTGGGTGTCCCTTACCCATGGTGGTGCTGATGAGGGGGTAGTGGTCGTTGTCGAAGTGGTACTTGAAGTACTTGGCATGCTTGGCTCCTCCCTTTTCATTGGGGATGATGAATGGTTCAAAGGTGCAGGTGCGGTAACCGGGGCCTGGGTATTTGTCGCTCGCCTCACCCTTTGTCTGATCCTCCTCCTCCTTGTGGACTCATCATTTGCGTATCTCTTTGTCTTCTTCTTTTTCTTGCTGGGAGCAAGCTGGCTTGGCTCCCAGTGCACAAAGGGCATCGCAGATGTTGCCTGCTGGAATGTGCTGAGTGTATATGGTGGTGGTGCTGGCCTGCTTGCAAGTGTTTGTGAGGGCATCAATCCTAAGGTTAGTGGAGGCAGAAAGTGGGGAAGCTGGGGCACTGTCAACTGAATACCCCGGGATAGGGGTAAGCGGTGGTGGGGAGACAGATCCCTAGGAGCTGTTGTTGGTGGAGGAGGTATCCTCAAGAAAAGTAAGGGGGTAAAAGCGGTTGGTGGGTAGACTGGTCGTGGATGCCATAGGGGTGGTGCTGACAATGGTGGCCATTGGTACTGTGGTTGGGGCTGAATGTTTCAAAAGTTAGGAATGGTGGAAGTGGGTGTAAAGAGATGAGAAGTGTAGTAGTGGTAGCGAGGTTGGTTTGGTAGTAAGCAGCTGAAGAGGCAGTTGCTTGCTGAGGTCTTTTCCTTGATTCATGGGTCCTTATATATGTTTTGACCCCTGTTTAGGTTTCTTTGGTCTTGTGAAATTCTTCGAGGAGTTCCAGAGCATGTAGGTCATCACTGCTGACCCATGAGTTGTCTGATGCAGGGTATCCTTTCCATCGGACCAGGTATTGGTGCTGATGCCTGCACCCATGTTTCCTTTCTGCAATGATTTCATCAACTTCGTATTCTTCTTCGCCTTCTATTGTGTCAGGTGGTGGTTGTTTGTAAGGCTTGCCATACTCTTTGGTTTCTGTATAAGGTGTTATTAGATCCACATGAAACACATCATGTATGTTCATGTTCAGAGGTAGGTTGAGCCGGTATGCCACTGCTGATATTTGCTGACTGATGGTGAAGGGTCCTATGCACTTTGGTGCCATTTTCTTTGATGGTGCCTTTGTTTTGATGTTGCACACATCAAGCCATACTTCTTGTCCTTCCTTGTATGTCTTGATTGGTTTCTTTATTTGGGTCTTCCTTTGCAGCGATTGGTGGGCTATTGTTCTTGCCTTGGTAAGTTCTTCTATTCGGGTGGTGGTGGCAGGTACTGTTTCATTGCCATCTTTCTAATTTGCTTGTGGGTTAGTCCCCATGATTAGTTGATGTGGTGTATAGCCCATTGTTTCATGTTTCCACATGTTGTGTGCAAATTCTGCTACTGGGAGGTACTGGGCCCAATTGTTTTGAACTCCGTTGGTGAATTGTCTTAAGTAGCCTTCGATCCATTGGTTCATGCATTCACTTTGTCCATCTGTTCTTGGGTGGAAGGCAGTACTCAAGTTTTGTCTTGTCCTAATTGCTTTACACATGGTATGTGCAAAGTTGCCTGTAAATCTTGGGTCTCTGTCTGATATGATTCGTTTTGGTGTTCCAAACCAGGGGAATAAATGGTGGAGGTATAGTCCAGCTACTCCTTCTCCATCGATAGTTTTCTTACAGGGTAAGAACACGGCAGCTTTGGAACATCCTTGGTCGACAATTGTAAGGATTGAGTCATATTCTTTTGACTTTGGTAGGTCAGTTATGAAGTCCATGGATATATATTGGAATGGTCCTTCTTCGACTGGAGTGTCAAAGTGGTGTAGAGGTGTGTGGGCGACTCAGATTGTCTTGCTTTCTTGACACTTAGCACATCCTTTGACATAGTTTTTGATGAATTGTCTGAGTCTTGGGCCATGGAAGCATCTTTTGACAAGGTCCCAAGTGTTCTTGATGCCTGGATGTCCTCCAATTGTCATGGTGGACTATTGGGACGCTTACGCTTACTAATATACTTACCTTATATGTACATATTTCCCACAGCTCGGCTGGAGTCGTCACCACTTCCCCCTCCTTACATTACCCTCTCGCTATTACACTCCTGCCATCCCTTCTGCTGTTGTGTTGCCTCGGCTCATTACTAGATTACTTACACTAATATGCCGACGAGTTTCGTGGCCTTACTGCCGCTGAAACGCGTCATAGACTGCCGATGACTCCGCCTAAATACTTGTATATAAATACGCTCATAGAAGGGGACTAAAGCCTTAAGCTGGTCTCTTGTGAATCCTAGACATTCTCAGAGCAACCCTCCGAGTGATCTGAAGCTTCCCAGCCCCTTTTCCCTCCCACTTGCGCCCTAGAACGTACCCTAGGGTCTGCTAAGCGACTTAGTGACGCGTTTCACTTAATCTACCATATATAGTAAACCGAGTCCCGATTGGGAACTCTTCGAACTCCGACACATACGTTAAGCGCTCAGAAAGGCGTTGCCTTTCTTCGCTTCAAGACAGACGAAGGTCACTGAGTAACGGACCTCTCAGTGCTCTATAGAACTACCCTATCTGCACCAGAATCCCCAGCAGGAAGGAGCAGCTCCTTCCATTCACGACCTTAGTGGCATCCCAACGAACTAAGTGCAATACAAGGCGTATCAGCACTCCAGACATCCCTTCCTTTGGACACTCATCTTGAGTATCCAAATCGACTCCTTCACATCTAGATCCCCTTCCTCCTTCAGGAGATAGGGAACGACAGCAGCCAGCACCGCCACTACCCACAGCCGTTCTAGCAAGGCGCTAGAACTCCACAGAAGACGACCAAGACGACGGTCACCGACGCAGATATCATCCTACACTTACAGCATAAAGACAGAGACAGGCCAGACGCCCTACCCCTCATAGCAATAGAACGAACAGCCAAGGAGGCTGCCAGACAGAAACATCGACAGAACCGCCACGCTCCGTCCCGCGTGACACCAATAGGCAAGTCATGTAGTTCTTGGAGGGTTTCTTGTCACTGATTGGTGTTGTCTGGCATGTATATTGTTTGAGAAAAAAGAGGATTGGGTAAAATTGTCACATGTTCATTGACTTCTACCCCCCTTTTAAGGTCTTCTCTCTGAGATAGGAGGTCAGCAATTGTGTTTTGCTTTCCTGGAATGTGGTGGAGTATGAAGTTGAAGTCAGCAAGGTGGGCCATCAATCTTGCTTGTCTAGGCGTGATTTTACGTGCTGATCTGAAATATTTCAGATTATTGTGATCGGAGTGTATCTGGATTTGTTGGGTAGCTCCTAGGAGATAGTGACAGAAGGCCTTGGTGGCAGCTACTATTGCTAGTAGCTCTCTGTCGAAGATATCATAGTTTTGTTCCACTGGTGATAGTGACTTCAAAAAATAGGCCACTGGGTGTCTCCCATCTTCAAAATCTTGGGATAAGGTGGCTCCTATTGCGAAGGCGGATGCATCAGTATCCAATATAAAGGTTTTGGTTTGGTCTGCTGTTTGTAGGATGGGGTAACAGATAAATTCTGTTTTGAGGGTCTGGAATGCTTCTTCTTCCTTTGGCCCCCATTCCCATTGTTTGTTCTTCTTCATCAAGTTGTGTAGGGGTCATGCAATTTTGGAGTAGTGTGCAATAAAGTCTTTGTAAAAGCTTCCAAATCCTAGAAATGTGCAAACTTGTTTGATGGTTTTAGGAGTTGGCCAGTCGGTGATCGCTTTGATTTTGACTGGGTCCATTTTGACAAGGCCGCCTCCTACTATCATTCCTAGGTATTCCACTTCCTCTTTGTGGAATTTGCACTTCTCTGGCTTCAGGTAAAGGTCATTGTTGGCAAGGATTTGTAGGACTTCATCTACTTGCTGTTTGTGTTCTTTCCAAGTACCGTCGGTTGCAATGAAGATGTCATCCATGTATATGAAGATGTTTCCTTTTGCTAATTGTTCTCTGAAGATGATGTCTATCATGCTTTGAAAGGTGGCTGGGGCGTTTTGCATTCCAAAGTACATGACTTTTGACTGAAAGAATCCTCGGTTTGTTTTGAAGGTGGTTTTGTGTTTGTCACCGGCGAGAGCAGTGACACTTAGACGTCGTTAGTTTCTACATCAATAGTAGAATTGTCTGACAACTCAGCGGATACGCCCACTACGTTTGGTGGGAAATAGCTCTCGTGACTCCCTAGCGACTCGTTGATAGAGCTAGAACCGGAGTCGATGTTCAGAGTGCCTGCAATTCGGGGCACACAAAGGATGAAGCACAGAAGACCTAGGAAGGTGAGACAAGCCACGGCTTTCCTAGAGACAATAGACTGAAGTCACTACTCTTTGATAGACAGAGAGACTTGACTTAGAGTCTCGTCTCTTGCACGCGCACGCGTACAAGTACTACTGGTACAAGATGACTACTACTGCTGACGCGACCATGTTCTGGTCATCCGGCTAACTAAGCTGCTTACTGAGGCTGACGAAGCCCGCTAACACACACTGACTAAGTGTCCGACCTGTATTACCAACCCCAGGCCCAGACAGGCCTACCATGCCTGGGGGTCAAGCGCACCTCTCACATGCCATCAGCGGTTCTCTTGCCCCCTTGCAAGCCGCCCTGTGACATCACCCTCGGTCTAGAAACGAGCCGCACCACGGCGTGAGCTGTGGGGAATGGAGGAGAACTTACGGCCCTGGTCTCCTCGCAATAAGGGTTCGTCGTGGAGTTTGCGGAAGAGGGTGTAGCTCGCGTATTTGTGTGAAGTGAGGAGGAGGCGGCGGCATTGCTCTTCTTGATAGCGGAGGGAATCGATGTGGGCCTGGAGTTCCCGAGCTTCGATATGAAGCCCGGCGAGGTCAGTGACGGTCTCGTGGTAGTGTTCGAACTCAGCGGAAGTCCCCCAGTCCCCTCCTGGCTCATTCTCCTGACACAACATGGCGTCATAGGTGGTGGGGTCGGTGAGTGCGTCGAAGAACCACTGGGGGTATTCCCCTTCTTCGACAATCGTGGCGCGGTTGGGAGCGAAGAGCTCCTGGCGGTAGACGGCTTCCCCTTTTCCAGAGGTGCTGAGGCAGTACTGCCCCTCGCGTTTGACATAAGCCGCGAGGGTGTGAATGGTGTGCGAGCTGTCAGTGATGGGAATGAAGAAATCGGGCACTCGCCCTTTGTTCTCCTCATACCCTTCGGGTACCCCCAGATCTTCCTCGTCTGCTGCGAGCTGGTCGTCTCTCCAATGTTTGTAGGTCGCTTCCAGGCGAGCTGCGTTCGCCTCATGCTCTGCCAGAGTGTTGGCTCGTCCTTTGAGTACGGCGAGCTGGTCTTTGTTGTGTCGCGACACTTCTTCATTCTTGCGCACAACGTTTGCCAGTCCTTGGGTGATGAGGACGAGCTGTTCTCTGGTGGGGCTGTTCCCTTCGAGAGCAGTGTGGACGGTTCGTGGGGAGAGCTGAAACTCACTGAACTCGGCCGACGAGGCCACCACCTCCATCGGGACGATGAGGGGTTCAGGCTGCTTGCCGGTGGCGGACTCTGTGCGTGGCGGGATCGGTAAAGGTTCTTCACACCCGCTGGGGCTAGCTGTGATGTAGGATGGGACGGAGAGGGGGGAAGACATGCTGAGTTTAGCTGCGAATGGGCAGAAAAGTGAGAGGCGGTTGATTTGACCCATGTTGTTCGTTTGGACTCTTTGTACCCTGTCCTTTCATCTATCGGCTGTCGTCTATGATACCGCGTTACCAATGCTGGGGTGTGTACTTGGTCAGCGGGTTCCCATGTATCGTCAGCAGCTGAGTAACCCTTCCACCGGATGAGATATTGGAGCTGACGTCGCTTCCCATGGTACCTGTGATTGATAATTTGCTCTACTTCATATTCCTCAGCATTATCAATCATTTCCGGTGGCGGGCGCTGGTAATTGATTCCGTGTTCTTCGGTCTCTTTGTAACGGGTGAGTAATGAGCTATGAAATACGTCATGAATGGTCCAGGCTGCTGGCAGTTCCAGTTTGTAAGCCACAGGTGAGACTTCTTTCAGTACTTTGAACGGTCCGTGGCGTTTGGGCGCAAGTTTGACAGATGCGTAGGGGAGTGACAGATGCTTTGCTTCGAGCCAGACTTGGTCTCCTTCTTGGTATTGCGCGGAGGGGTGGCTTTGGCGACTTCATTGAGGGCGTGGACTGCCGCCTCTCTATGTGCTTTAGCACGCTTGTGTCGATCTTCCATCGCTTCATTACTGGTGATAGGCGTGGGTTCTTCAGCAGCGCTAGGGCGATATCCAAGGATGACTTCGTGAGGACTCAGCTTTGTCGTGGCATTAGGCCACCTGTTGTGGACGAACGTCGCAATGGGTAGGAGTTCTTCCCAGTTGTCTTGTCTGGCTGAGGTGTAACCGGCCTGGGGTGATGGTTCAACACCATCGCGCCCCTGTAAGTTGCGGAACCGGCCAAACATAGAGTTCGTACCCTGTTTCAGTTTCGTGCCCCGTTTCGTGTCGATCAGCTTGTGATTTCTTGAGCGACCTTTGCTACTGGTCGTTATTGTTCTCGTCCGTGTTTCAAGTAAAATAGGTAGCACTGCCCCTTCAGGCTCTAGGCCTGCCCTCAAGTACTATGTACTATAAATAGGGGACTCATTACGCCTGGTAGAGGCAAGTTGAGTCTCTCGTCTCAATACTAGCAGTGTTCTACTTCCCTGTGGGTGGCTACTGAGTCGGAGCTCAGCAAGCGGTAACCCGACATCGACATCGACTTGCAGGTCGACTTCCTCTCTATCAGTCTTCTAGACCACTGCGAGGTCTAGCTTATCGACTTAGTGTGTCTATTGTTGCTGTCAAACCCTTGGCGGTGACATTAGACTCAACTTGTTTTCAATACGGCTAGCAGTTCAGAAAGGACACTGCAGACACGACCCTCGATTGGGTAGACGCCGTGAACGGCAGAAGAAACCACAGAGTTCGGTATATCTCCAAAGAGCATCCAGCCAACCCCACGGACCGGACATACAGATTATCGTTACACCAAGAGGCAAGGCGCCGACCAATCCAAAGCTGGTGTGCATCCACGACGACAGGTGGAAAGAAGTTCATTGGGACCAAGGACGGTATACACTAGGAGCAGCCGTCCCACAGCTACACGAATACGACACAGAGGGATCAGAAGCTGACAGCTTCTTGACGAAGAACTAGAAGAGCCAGAGGTCGTCTCCGATTCCGAATCAGACGAAGCAGTAAAGGAAATCGAGGACGCCTTCAACAAAATCAAGATCACACCGGTAGAAGAAAAAGCACCAGTATTCCCCATCAGAACCCTCACTCCACTACAAGGAATACCTACCGACGCCATTCCAGCAGGAACGAGAATTCCTAGCATCCTACAGGCCATGTCCACCCAGACCACCACCGCCACAGCCGTGGCCGCACAACCGTCCACAACCACCCAAAGCGCACCACAACATATTCAGAACGTCCTCAGACAAGTCCTCAAAAGGTCAGGACCCCAGGAGGGACCAGGAGGACCAGGAGGACCAGGAGGACCAGGAGGACCAGGAGGACCGGAGGACCAGACCCAAACGCCCCTCAAATACCAGTGGCAGCAGCCGCTGATGTTAAAACGATGGGGGCACTCCCACAAGTCTTCCTGGGAGACAGGTCCAAAGCTGACGACTTCATTGAAGAAGTCAAAGGGTATCTGCGCCTGAACGCAGACGTAGCGGGATATAACTCCCCTTTCAAAAAAATCGCCTTCACCCTCACCCTCATCAAAGGAGAAAACACGGCCCAATGGGTCAGAGATATGGGCGAATGGATCGACAGACTCCAAATGCCCCAAGACAACATCCCGCATTATGGGATCAATTCCTCCTGGAGTTCAGCCAACAGTTCCAGGATACCCAAGCGGCCCAGCGGGCCCGAAACGAAATCAGAGACTGTCGGATGAAGGGATCCGACTACGACGAATACATCACCAGGTTTGAAAGCCTGGCAAGAAAGCGGGATACACGCTAGGGAATGAAGAGACCTACAACATCTTCCTCCAGGGAATCCCAGCATCTCTTCTACACGACACCTTGAAACCCCCGATCCCCTCAACTACCATGACCTTAAAGAGAAGGTCAAAACCATCGCGCAGGGAAAACCATCATAGATGGCATCCTGAAGAAAACCCTTGGGGCCCAATCACCGTTCCAACGATTCAACAATCCACCCAGACCACCGCCATTCCAACAAAGGAACTGGCAACAGCGATACAACCAGGGGAATCGCCCCCAATACAATTCAACCAACGCGCCACCATCAATGAACAACACTCCGGTACCCATGGACTTATCCAGAGTCGCACCCCTAACAATTGGAGGGGACGAGGAAACTGGAGGCAAAGGACGGGACCACCCGCAAGGGGAAACGTCTCGGCACCAGGATATGAAGCCATGCGATGCTTCAACTGCGGCAGAGAAGGCACTTTGCCCGCGCCTGTCCCGAAAGGCGGCAACCACCCAGAAACCCCTACAGGCAAAACCCCAGACAAGCTAACTTGATCGACTTCCAGGAGGAAGAAGATCAGGACTACCAGATGGCAGAACCATCAGAGGGAACCTCCGTGGCCACTATGCGGGCACAACTCGAAGGAATGTCCCTCGACGATCAAATCAAACTGGCTAAAGAAATGGGGGTCGCACAGGATTTTCCCTCTGCCTAATCAGATCGGCCCTGCTTAGGCGGATTCATAGTGACAACGTGTATATATCAGCAAGAAAGTCTATGACAGTTCGTTTCTATGCACGTTCGATTGCAAAGAGAGCCGAAGGAGTGGCCCTGGTGGACTCAGGGGCCACAGAAACTTTATGAGCTTGGGCTACGCCAAATGGCTGCGACTCCCCATCAAACGTTGGCCAACCCGAGACCACTATTTAATGTCGACGGAACAGAGAACAAGAGCGGAGCCCTCAAATACTATACCGACCTACAGTTCAAAACAGGGACGCAGACCACGAACCAGAGGTTCTTCCTTTCAGATCTGGGAGACCATAAAGCCATCTTCGGGTACCCATGGTTCGCCTCCGTCCAGCCAAAATTGACTGGAAAAGGGATGGATCGACTTCACCCACCTCCCTATCGTCCTCTCAGCACCAAATGCCGCAAAAGCAGTATACGTGCCACGAACCAAGAACATGCCACGACCACTCCCAAAGCGAACCGAAACATACCTCCTAGGAAGGGCGACGATAGGAGGTGCCATAAGCGACCCAGCCCAAAACGACACCATACCAGCCGAATATAGACGGCACAAAAAGGTCTTCAGCGAAGAAGACTCACAGAGGATGCCCAGCTCTACCATATGGGATCACGCTATTGAACTACTACCCGGAGCCCCCGATACAATGCCAGGACGACTACTGCCCCTCACGCAGGAGGAGAAAGCCGAGATGCACAAATTCGTACAAGAGCACCTAAAGAGGGGAACCATCCGTATCTCGAAATCACCATACGCAGCCAATTTCTTCTTCGTGAAGAAGAAAGATGGAAAACTAAGACCAGTACAGGACTATCGGCCTGTCAACAAGTGGACGAAGAGGAACAGAAACGTCTCGCCCCTCATCCCACAAGTCGTGGACCGACTCAGCGGATGCACGAAGTTCACGGTGGTTGACGTGCGATGGGGCTACAACAATATCCGGATAAAAGAAGGAGACGAATGGAAAGCCGCCTTTCTCACCCACGAAGGACTGTTCGAACCAACAGTCATGTTCTTTGGTCTTACTAACTCCCCGGCCACCTTCCAAATGATGATGAACACCATCTTCCGACAGAAGTAGGAGAAGGCTGGCTCTCCGTATACATGGATGACATCGCCGTCCACACCGCTAAACGACCACACGAGACCGAAGAGCAACACACGGCCAGACACCGAGAATACGTCCACCGAATGCTGGACAAACTGGAAGAAAACGATCTCTACCTCAAACCAGAAAAGTGTCAGTTCGAGAAGGAGGAGATCGAATACCTCGGAGTCATTGTAGGGAAAGGGCACCTCCGGATGAGCCCTAAAAAGCTACAGGGGATTGCGGACTGGTCGCCACCGAAAAAC
The DNA here is from genome assembly GCA_022376555.1 of Russula compacta. Taxonomy (NCBI): domain Eukaryota; kingdom Fungi; phylum Basidiomycota; class Agaricomycetes; order Russulales; family Russulaceae; genus Russula; species Russula compacta. The sequence continues at coordinate 19,289 of WTXH01000363.1, forward strand.
CCAACAGACGTCAGAAGCTTCCTGGGGTTCACGGGCTATTACCGGTACTTCGTCCCGAACTACTCAAAAATTGCACGACCCCTACTCGAACTAACAAAGAAAACCACACCCTGGCACTGGGGGGAAGCACAAATGAAAGCATTCGAAGAACTAAAAACAAGAATGTGTGGCAGCCCAGTACTGCTTCAACCGGATGTCGAGAAACAATTCACACTTCATGTCGACGCATCAGCATACGGCGTAGGCGCCGTACTCTCACAGGAGGGACGACACAAGAACCTCACACCAACCCTAGCTCAGCGACACAAACCAATATTGCATCCAGTGGCATACTACTCGGCAACGTTCACACCCACAGAACGAAACTACGATATCTATGAACGAGAACTGCTGGCCGTTATGAAGGCGCTGGCCCACTGGAGACACTATCTAGGATGGACAAAAGTACCATTCATAATCCGAACTGATCACGCCAACCTTCAATATTGGAAGTCGCCAAGAAACCTGAATCGACGAACCGCACGATGGCACGCAGACCTCCAAGAATACGACTACACCTTGGAGTACATCCCAGGCAAGACTAACACGGCAGCGGATGCACTGTCCAGACCATCGAACGCAGACCACGGTGAAGACGATAACAAGGACGTCACGATCATTCCGCCCCACAGGATCCGAGCAGCACAGACAATTCACGGAAAAACCGTCGTACCAAACCTCAAAGAGCTCAGGCGAGCCATCGTCAAGAACGCCCATGACACCCCCACGTCGGGCCACCCAGGAAGGGACGAAACCCTACGAAGGGTACAGGAACGGTACTGGTGGCCAGGGATGAAAGGATGGATTGCAGACTATGTGAAAGGATGTGCAACCTGTCAGCAAGCCAAGATACTGACGCACCGACCCCACGTTCCACTCTACCGAATCCCCTCTACACCAGGCACGTTACCCTTCGAAACCATAGCCATGGACTTGATAACCGGCCTACCGCCAAAACGAGGACTAGACGCAATCCTCACCATTGTGGACCACGGGTGCTCCCGCGCCGCTCTATTCTTACCATGCTCTACGAACATCACAGGGCCAGGGGTTGCCCAGCTTTACCTGACCCACCTCTATCCATGGTATGGGCTACCGAAGAAAATCATCAGCGATAGGGATCCACGATTCACGTCGAGCTTCGGAAAAGCACTTACGAGAAAGCTTGGGATACAGCAGAACCTCTCTACCGCGGCCCACCCTCAAACCGATGGATTGTCCGAGCGAAAGAACCAATGGATAGAGCAGTACTTGCGGCTAGTGACGGGTGGACAACCAGACGACTGGACAGAGTGGGTCGCGGTCGCAACGGCAGTACATAACAACCGAAGAAACACCACCACTGGGCTATCGCCCAATCAAATCCTTATCGGCTTCGAACCAACCCTAGGGCCAGGGGACCTTGGGGTCCGGACTAACAATGAAGCGGTGGAACAACGAACCCGACGAATGGAAGAAGCACGAGAGCAGGCGATCGAGGCCATTAACAAAAAGGCGGCCGAAACACCACCGGGACAATACAAAGCCGGGGATCACGTATGGTTGGAAGGGACCCACCTAACACTCCGGCATCAAGGGTCCAAATTAAACCCAAAGAGGTATGGCCCCTTCAAGATCCTCAAAGAGGTATCCCCGGTCGCATTCCTGCTTCAACTCCCCGCGTCATGGATGATCCATCCTGTATTCCATGCGTCCCTTCTTACCCCATATAGGGAAACGGACACTCACGGGCCCAACTACACGAGGCCTCCCCCTGACCTGATTGATGGCGAGGAACAATACGAGGTGGAGCAGATCAGAAACCATCGCCTCCAAGGGCGATCAAAGAAGCTGCACTATTTGATAAAGTGGCGGGGCTATCCCGAAAGCGACAACACCTGGGAACCAGCTGACCAGGTGTATGCCCCGGATCTCCTTCGGGAGTATCACAAACGCCGGCCCTTGAACATTATAAAAGGGAAGCAGAAACCCCCGGCAAACCCATCAGCTCGATCTACTTCCACTCGTCTCACCATTACATCCTCATGTCTTCCCCAGTCCCAGTCCCAGTCCAGCCCCGGCCGTACGTGTCCCGACCGAGGAGACTGTCCAGTCTCCCTCCACAGCGACCGGCCCCAGTCACACCTCTGCCACCCCCGCCTCCAACACCATCCGACTCCCAGGGGCGTTCCCCGACCTTGAAACGAACGCCTTCTGGGAAGGCCCCCTCTCCCCGGGCACGGTACGATCCGTCTTGGACGGATACGAAAATCTCAGCCCGACCCAGCTCCGCCAGCTGGCTGAGGGCTGGCGACCACCCTCCAGCAGAGGGAAACCTGTTCCAAGACGAGGCACGATGCCTCAAACGTCAATTCGAAGAAGTCAACAGGACAACCGCGAGCTCAAGGCTCGCATCCAGCAAATCGACGGGGAACCCCTTTTGTGCCCGATGGGTACGTCGAGAACGAAGGGCGACTCCCCGAGTTCACCATTACCACCCCGACGGCGAGCGACCCGCCGTCTTCATCAAGCAGCTGGACATGGGCGAGTGGCCGGCCTGGCGGCCAATGCTACGGGCGATCACGACGCCCAAATCATCGACTTGTACGCGCGCCCCGAGTTCGACGAGTTCCCCTCTCTCCCTTGCCGCCATGGTTCCGCGCCCGACTATGGGGGACAGAGGTCGACTACCACCCCCTACGTGAAGCCGTCATCGAGCTGGATGACTGGCCGCTCCTCGCGAAGTCACAAGGTACCGCGTCCTGGACCGCGAGTGCGACACGCTGCGCGCAGAGTTACGCCTGGCTCAGGGAATCTGGCGGCGTCCGAGATCGCTAAGCAGGCCTGTGAGGACCGGCTCATCGCAGCGAGAGCGGCCAAGAGATCCCCTTGGTGGGAGTCGAGCGGCCGCAGTTGGCCAGACGATCGGCGTGGAGGAAAATGGGATGAGGACATCCCGTCTAGCGGAGGGTGATGTAACCGGCCTGGGGTGATGGTTCAACACCATCGCGCCCCTGTAAGTTGTGGAACCGGCCAAGTATAGAGTTCGTGCCCCGTTTCATGTTTGCTCCTTGTTTCATATCGATCAGCTTGTGATTTCTTGAGCGACCTTTGCTACTGGTCGTTATTGTTCTCTTGTGTTTCAAGTAAAATAGGTAGCACTGCCCCTTCAGGCCCTAGGCCTGCCCTCAAGTACATGTACTATAAATAGGGGACTCATTACGCCTGGTAGAGGCAAGTTGAGTCTCTTGTCTCAATCTAGCAGTGTTCTACTTCCTGTGGGTGGCTACTGAGTCGGAGCTCAGCAAGCGGTAACCCGACATCGACATCGACTTGCAGGTCGACTTCCTCTCTATCAGTCTTCTAGACCACTGCGAGGTCTAGCTTATCGACTTAGTGTGTCTATTGTTGCTGTCAAACCCTTGGCGGTGACATGAGGTGTAGAGTCGCAGGTACTGCTCTACCCATTGATTCTTTCGCTCAGTGAGTCCATCGGTTTGTGGATGGAAGGCCATGCTGATATTTTGCTCTATTCTCAGTTTGGTGGTGAGGGCTTTGGAGAAGTTGGACGTAAAGCGAGGGTCACGGTCCGAGATCACTTTCAATGGTACTCCGAACCATGGGAACAGGTGTTGGAGGTATAGTTGGGCTACTCCTTCACCTGTGATCGTCGTTTTGCATGGGATGAATACGGCGGCTCTGGAACATCCTTGATCGACAATGGTGAGGATGGCGTCCATATCTTTGGCCTTTGGTAATTGGGTGATAAGGTCTAAGGCAATGATGTTAAAGGGACGCATCTGGGGATCTCCTGGTATGCGATATAGTGGCGTCTTTTTCCTTGTTGTTCGAATCTTATGCTGTTGGCATTGTGCGCATCCCGCGACGTATCTTTCTACCCATGTATTCAATCCCGGCCACCAGTAGCGTTGGCTGACAAGGGCG